>JALLAU010001354.1:0-10179 GCA_036939495.1 Thalassiosira hispida | reverse complement strand
TCCTCCTCTGTGTGCTTGGCTACTCTGACCCGGCCGAGTAGTTCTTTAAAGTGCTTGTCCTTCACTCGGTAGTTTTTTGTTAGGTGTTAAACTTGCTGAGTCATCACTTCTGTAAACAGCCAGTCGCCGTGATATTCGAAGGTTAGGGCTCTGCCCATCTGTTCGTTTCTACGGAGTGTTGCATGGTCCTGCATCTTGGCATAGTCGTGGATCTCCATCCTTTTTCGTTGGCATGAGTTGGTAGTTGTCTCCAAATAAGAGTACTACGGGCATTCCTCCACAAAGTTCCCTTGAATTGTGTGTGCCGTAAATGCACTCCCTTGTATTTCTGTCTGCTGCCGCTAACACATGCGGACCTTTGTTCATTTTTTTAGCACAGTTGAATGCAAGAGATTCATTACAGACCTGTTTCAGACAGAGATGGATATACAAGAGCCTTTGATCTCATGGTTACATAACCGCCTCCAGCAGACAAAACAATCATCTTGCGGGCTGTCATGCACTCTACAAATTGCTGTACTTTGTTACTTGCTCCAGCTCCGCCACCTCGCCCTCCAAAGCAGTGATCTGTTTGGCTGCAACTTCATTGGCATTTTGGAGTATGTGGAGTCATGTGGTGGTGTGCTGCAAAACAGGCTCCTTGCCTTTTGGAGGATGGAAAGGCTGGGAACACTACTGCAACAACAAAGAAGAACATTATAGCATACCTTCTGAAAGGGAGCCTTTCCTTGCGAGTCGCTCAAGAGAGCTCCAGAAACAACGCAGAACCAAGAACATGAAAGATGAATAGATCATCGCCGGTTATCACACACACACAAATGAAGTCTGGGAAACTAAGCTGAGTATGAACCAAACACTGCTTTCGGAGACAAGGGTACACGAAGAGTAAGGGAAAAGGAGACATCTGCTCGTCACACGCAAATGTTACCTTGAGAGCAAAGTCATGGCACCACCCCTGCACTGCTATTGAATATCAACGAGATAGCAGTGTAGCATTGTCTACAATAAAAGCCAGCAAGCGTAAGATTACAGGTAATTGTATGAAGTTATATGTATCACCATAGCTAAAACAATATATCTATTCTCAACACCGTCGCCCGAGGGATAAATCACTGACAATGCCAAACGTCCTGCCTATTCGTTCACACGAACTTGGAGGATACGTTCCGCTTGGACCGGATCCAGTACAGTATTATCATTGGCTGTGTAAGAGTGTGGTGCTTATTTACGGCATGCCATCTCACAAAATGACTTGTTACTTGTCGAGATGCAGTTCATAATAACAACATGTCACCAGTTAAAACAGATATTTGTCCCTGAGAGCGATGTGAATTCCTAAATGATGGCAAGAGAGCATAGTGTTCAAAAGGGATAATTAGTCACGCAGTACAAAAAATATCCACACCGGAATTGAAAAGATAGAGCATCAGTTGCCATAAGAGGTGTCCACATAGCAGGTGCACGCTACCAATTGAATGGAAAGGGTACACAATGCTTAAGTAAATGGATGGCGTCCTTCTTATAATTCATCACTAGCTCTTGTAATTGCCATATGTAGCAGCAGGCAGTACATGTGATATGTATGATAAGGTGGATGACTTACCATGTCCATTGAAGTGACATATCTTCGAGATACGCAAACTTGATACTGCTAACCAAAAGCTCTCGCCTTTGAAAAGGAAAGAACAAAATCTAACGTTAGACAAAAGGAGATTCGATCCAAATAATGCTAAAGAAAAATAGATGCATGGAACCTCCAAACAAAAGAGCATCAGATGCCAGTAATCATAAATAACAGTAGTCATAAAAGCAAAAAGTTTTATCCGCATGGATATATGAAATACACATATATCTTCAGATGACTGTATCTTCCTCATTTGCTCTTTCAGATACCAAAAAAGAACTCACCTCACATTTGGAAACAGGCCAACCAAAAATTTGTGAGATCAATCCGTAATCACTTCTTCATGAGAGTATGTACACCCACAGTCTTGCCACCCTAAATTGTATGATCCAATGAAAAAGAGAAGACAGTTAGTTTCAGTTTGACGGAATACAAATTAATTTCACAGCCATCATCACAAGAAAATGAAAAGATGTCGAAAAGGCTATTGAGAACATTTCAGTTGAGGTATATAGTAATACGAATGTCACACCCGCCTTTTCGTCCCTTCCCTCCAAAACACATGGGTCGAGAAGACAATCCTTTTGATCGTCTACCCTCCCTAGCGCATAGAGGGTTGTATAAGGAATCTATGTAGCATGTTTATTGACCGATTATTCACCATGGCAACACACCAAAAAAATCAAACACACATATAGTGGTTCAACTAGTTTGGTTGGGGTAAGAATGTCGGCTTCGAAACTGCGAAATTTCTGGATCAAATCAAAAATGTATGATCTACGCCATCAGTCTTTGGCCGCGGAGAGGCCCGCCGCATACTCCTAAAAAACTGACATGGCAATACTTAACTTACCATATGAAAGAAAGAGGTGTTGGCTCCCTCCCCGTCCAGCGGCGTAACGCGTGCGATGACTACTTGGGTTACATACTACTAATGCACTCCCTTTCCTGCGCATAGGCACAACAGTAAAAGAATTAAACATGGTGAGAATAGGTGAGAATAAATAGACGTATCCAGTAAAAAGATCTTGTACATATAACACGAATACAAACAACCTCACAATAACAACAAAGATGTAGGGTCAAGGACTGACATGAAAAATCGTGGGGCACGGAAGAACGCAGATGAATACTATGCACGATACAAAAACTGTACCATAAATGTGCGGCGCATTCCTCCAAACGCTCGCCCGTGCATAAATTCTCTCCCCCCCGAAAGGGAGAGAGAAATTGATTATCATGCTAATATCTCATTTCTTGCAATAAAGCATTGATGTAGCATCCGCATGAAGGTAAAATCTGCGTTGATATGATATCCATGTCGAGTAGAGTATACTCGACGTGGATATGCAGATTACCGAAATAGGATGCGTCTCTCCAAAAACACAAAATAACTGACTGGACTCACTCTCTCTCTCACAAGGAGGCAACCAACAAATCATTCCAACAACAAGAGATATTGTACTAACCTGCAAATCGACCACCACCACCACTTGTCAATTATCACCGCCCTTCATGGGGCAGTAGGTCGTCCGTAAACAAGCATACGATTGATACCTCAAGCAGTTTGCCGTCAATGATTCCGATTTACACCGACGCCATTGTAGTGCGTGCCTCCATTCATTCTCCTTGCAATAAAATGAGGATCGCGCTGAGTTTACTTTTCAAGTTTATGGCAACACTGTTGGTAACAGTAACAATATGTTGTAGGTAATGTATAGGTATGGCAACTAACAACCTACCTACCAAAGTGCTTCGAAAAATGGACGGACGGATGGACTGAGATCCATCATTTTTTGTTGGCGGGAGCCGACCAAGCACTGACTGACTAATCTCGTCGTAGTGTTTTGTGAACAAATATCAGAACTGATAGTCTGGCCGAATGCTGGGGCCGAATGTCTCGAGTTTGAAACGTTGTGATAGCACTTATCCGAATATCCGTGTAAAAATACGCTTTGCACCAAGTGACGACGGACAGACAGAAATATGAATAAACACTAAGCTGTGTAAGTAACTGATGCACTGGCTGACAACAACTGACTCCGCTAGACAATGTTGGTACACCTACATAATATGGTAAAATAATGGGCACGATACCTACCTACGCCAAGCAAACAAATAATTAATGCCGCGGGCCGACGATGACGCACTTTTCCACACCTCCACCATGAACAACTGATCTGAGCATTGCTGAGCAATCCCACGCAATCTCTACTCTAGCTCACCCGGGCTCTTCAACTGCATAGACATCTAGAGGTATAACTCAAATCAATAGGATGCAATTCTCCGTAGCAGCAGTGGCGGCAGCTATAGCCGCATCATCTCTCCTCACTGGCGTGAATGCCTTTGTCGCTCCATCACTTTCAAAGAACGGTCTCGTAGTTGTCCCAAATAATGCACAAAAGAGCAGAGTAGCTGCTAGCAGAGCATTGTATTCTCCCAATAGAAAATGGCAACTGCTCTCAACCCTCAATGAGGAGGTCGATGCCATTGCCGCAGCTCTCGCTGATGACGACGACCATGCTGTCACATCAACATCCGCCGCGGACGAGCCAAATAATGGCGAGGACGAGTCTACTAAAGCATCCCTAGAGGACGCAGTAGAGGAAGCAAAGGAGGCCGAGGCAGAAGTAGAAGCAAAAGAACCCGAACCATACAAACTAGTCCTAGAAGAAGTCCTACCAGCATCCTACAAAGTCGAATCGGGACCATAAACCTAGGCGCGCCCGGCCATCCCGATCCAATCGTGCTCGAAACCGGTAAAATCGGTCGACAGACCTCTGCCGCCATCACGCTCACGCGCGGCGAGTCGGTACTCTACGCCACGGCGAGTCCAAAGGACATTGACTTCCTGCCCTTGAGCGTCGAGCATCAGGAACGATTCAGCAGCGCCGGATTGACTTCCGGGGCATTCAATAAACGGGACGGACGGCCCGGCGAGCACGAGATATTAGTATGCCGGTTGATCGATCGTCCGCTGCGGCCGTTGATCGCCGAGGGATGGCGGCACGAAACGCAGCTGTTGAGTTGGATCTTGAGTTACGATGGCGTGAGGACGTGCGACCCTCTGGCAATTACGGCGAGCGCTGCGGCACTGTGGTTGAGCGATGTTCCCCTCTTGAAACCCGTGGCAGCATCCATGGTCGGCTACATTGATGGCCAATTCGTGCTAAATCCCACATTGGAACAGATGAAGCACACTCGTCTCAATCTAATCATCGCGGGCACGAAAGATGCCGTAATGATGATCGAGGGAGCCGCCGACTTTTTAACGGAGGAATTAATGATCGAGGCCGTGTCGTTTGGACACGAGGCCATCAAGGTGCAATGCGAAGGATTGGAGGAGCTGGCCAAGGTTGCCGGCAAGGAGAAAATGTACGATAGCATCGTACCCCCTCCGGAAGGGTTGCAGGAGACGATCGACGAATTGTACACCTCCAAAATTGATGAGATTTACTATGGCGATTCGTCGAAGGAGGATCTGAGTGCGGCATCTTCCGCGCTATCCAAATTGGTCGTGGAGGAAATGGAAGAACAGTATCCGGACGAAAAGAGTGCCGTCAAGGCCGCCCTGAAAGATTTAATGTGTCGTCGAATGTTCGAAAAGGCCAAATCCACCTCGACGCGCATCGACGGCCGCAGGCTCGACGAGGTCCGCACCATCGATTCCGACGCGGGATTCTTGCCCCGCGTGCACGGTTCGGCCCTCTTCACCCGCGGCCAAACCCAGGTGGTTGCCACGGCCACATTGGGCGACTCGGGCATGCGTCAAAAGCTCGATCGTATCAGCGGCATGGAGCAAAAGAGGTTTTACCTTCAGTACACTTTCCCGCCGAGTTGCGTGGGCGAGACGGGAAGGGTGGGCATGCCGGGACGGAGGGAGGTTGGGCATGGGAATTTGGCGGAGCGGGCGTTGATTCCTACGTTACCTTCCGAGGAGGAATTCCCGTATACGATTCGCGTGGAATCACTAGTGACGGAGAGCAATGGGTCGAGTTCCATGGCATCGGTGTGCGGAGGATGTTTGGCGTTGATGGATGCAGGTGTGCCCATCAAGAGTCCAATTGCGGGGATTGCCATGGGAATGTTGCTGGGTGACAAGGGAGGCGCTTCTGACGAGAATGCAGTCGTTGTATCGGATATTTCGGGTACGGAGGATGCGTTTGGCACGATGGATTTCAAGGTGGCGGGCAATAAAGAGGGTATCACGACATTCCAATTAGACATCAAGTGTGAAGGTCTTTCGGTGAAAACTATGGGAAAGGCATTGGGTCAAGCGAAGGAGGGCCGGTTGCACATCCTCGGCGAGATGGAGAAGGCATTGAAGGAACCACGTCCAGAGTTGCCAGCCACGGTTCCCAAGGTGACGATGATGAAAATCTCGGAAGATTCAATTGGTAAAGTCATTGGACCTGGCGGTAAACAGATACGTGCATTAATTGAAGACTTTGGTCTGTCGAACATGAATGTCGATGAGAGTGGTGATATTCAACTTTCAGGCTTTGATATGAAACAGATGGAAAAGTGCAAGGAGATGATTACTGAATTGACTGCGAATACGGGCGGCAGGGGTGGAGGAAGAGGTGGCGGAAGAGATAGAGAGCCACGGCCCGAGTATGTTGGACCGGATCCTGTGGAGGGGACGACGTACACGGGGAAAATCACCGGTATACATCAATTTGGCGTATTTTTGGAGATATTACCAGGTGCCGAGGATGGGTCCACGCCGGGGTTGGAGGGATTGTGTCACGTGTCGGAACTTCATGTGGAACGAGTTCGTAATTGTGAGGGCTTCATTAGGAGCATGAATACCGAAACGTTGGAAGGTTGGTTATTCTCTCTAGTGTTTGTGTCAAAATCATTGTATCTTGCATCCTGTTCATCATTTTTTCTAACACTGATGATACTACTTGTTTCAACCTCTTTGTGCAGTGGTCTACAAAGGCTTGAATGCGAAGGGAAAACACGAGCTAAGTAGAAAGGCATTACTCGAGGAACGCGGGGTAAAGCCTAGAGAAGGCGGGTACGGCAGTGGAGGAGGAGGTGGAAGAACGACGGAAAGCAGTAGCAAGCCACGAACTACTCCTGCACCTGAAATGACTAAGGAGGAAGTTGATGTCATTGCCAAGGCCATCGATAATGCTAATGCTACAGACTAAAACGTAGGAATGAGTGTGTTAATGTTGTGATAACACCTTTATCTAGCGAACGTGCTCTTGAAGCTGAAGTGTCTATTGGTTCTCTCCTTGTTGGCACTAAAATCAAGTTACTTATGCCCATTTTTATTTATCCATGTATCTGCAATCATTAGTACTGTACGTACATGAATCTGAGGCCGAGAGTCGTCACTTTGTTTTTACCTACCTAGCTCTCTTGGGTGACTCAAACAATAAAAAAAGCTTCCCTTGAAAAGGTATATTTGTTTTGAGCTTTGCGTTGTTGTTACAGTAATGTTTGCAACCTTTCCATAGATTCAATATTTTGCAGCTGAATTTTGTGGTATTTTCCTCCAGATTTCTTCCTGGGGCGTATGCTACCAGACGCCATCATCGTATGCATGTGGTCTTGCTCGTAACAATCAATAGATTTTTTCGCCGTCTAGAGGGAAGAGATTAGAATGTACGATAGTCAATCAAAATGGCAGCAAGCCAACACGAGTTTCCATCCTACGGAAAATGGCAACAAGGATGCAAAGAATCTTCTGACAGAGAAGGAAGCGACACTTAAAGATGCAAAGTCTACCATTATTACAGTAAAAGAGAAGTCATCGACTAACATGTCAAAACTGTCGTGAAGTGACCAAGCTTTAAAATGTCAATGAATTTGCAGCCAAACGGATCAATGCGTTGGAGGGCGAGGTGGCGGAGCTGAAGCAAGTTGGCCTCCTTACTTCCGGCACAGAATAAATGATCTGCATGCATGATATTAGCAGATACAACAAGTGGGAGATATGTAAAGCAAATTGTAGAGTTCTAGAATAAATGATTTTAGCAACAAAGTACAGCAATTTGTAGAGTGCGTGACAGCCCGCAAGATGGGTATTTTGTCGACTGGAGGCAAGTTGGCACCACAACCTATGTAATCACGAGATCAAGGCTCTTATACATCCATCTCTGTCTGAAACAGGTCTGTAATGAATCTCCTGCATTCAATTGTGCTGAAAACAACAAAGGACCGCATATTATGTCTGTTTGTTTCGTTCTATTGTGATTGTTAAACTAGCCTAGGTATATTTGCAGTGTGGCCTCAAAGTAAGATCATATGGGTACAAATCTTGTTATTCATTTCATACAGTTACAGTGATTGAAAGTGCCAGTAAAAAGCAAGCTCATGCTATGTTCTTGAACAAATGTTATTCACTGTGTTGTCAAGTGTTATTTTAGGATTCAGAGAAACATTTAGAGAAGAGTTCATGGAAAAAGAAAGATGAAATCGTTTTGTCATTTTGTTGGTGATGCTCTATTTAGATGTTATTAATTACCTGTCTCGACAACTGTAACTAACATTCTTCTTTTTCATTGTATTATACAATTCAGGGCAAGTCTGTGGTTGTAGACTCGAACGGAGAAGTGATTATGGAGTGATCTCCCACTTTCTGGGTTGGCCTGTTTCCCAAATGTTTTCTATAATATGGTGAGTTCTTTTTCTGCTATTATCTTTTCATCGAGATTGGAACCAACTGAAAGAGCAAGTGAGGAAAATATTAATCTGATCCACTAAATGTGTATGATTGATAAAATTTATGCTTTTATGACTACTGGCATCTGATGCTCTTTTGTTTGGAAGATCTTGTGCATGCTTCCATTGTCATCTAGACCAATCGCCCTTTCATCTAACACTAGACTTTCTCTGTCCTTGTTCAGAGACAAGAGCTTGTGGCGAGCAGTATCAAGTTTGAGTATCTTCAAGATACCATCACATAAATGTACATGGTAAGTCATACACTTTATCATGTTAACTAATGCAACTAGCAATTGATGAATTATAAGAAGGACGCCATCCATTTACTTAAGCATTGTGTACCCTTTCCATTCAATTGGTAGCGTGCACCTGCTATGTGGACACCTCTTATGGCAACTGATGCTCTACCTTTTCAATTCATAGTGTGGATATGTTTGTACTGTGTGACTAATTATCCTTTTTGAACACTATTCTCTCTTGTCGTAATGTAGTGATATATTTCGCTCTCAGCAAATCATTCACAGACACATCTCTGCTTTTATGAACTGCATCTCGTCAGCGAACAAGAATATCATCACATACGAGGGTGACGGTACCATAATCATATCAATGAATTCGATTTGACTCATTTAGATGTGGTGTACATGGTCATTTCGTCATGAGCACATCCATGGAAATGATACCTCTCTGTTTCCTCAGAAGAAATGGTACTTCGCTAATAATCTAATCTAGATGAGTACTTGAGTGCTGCAACAACTAATATTCATAGTCCGGCCAAAAAGGGGGGAACCTTGTGCATCTTGTTAGTTTTAAGTTTCCCTGTGTATACGCAGCAGTGTTACCAATCTGTACGGAGTCTCTTTTGCTGCATTAATACTGTAGTGAATATCGTGGTATTTTCCTCAGATTTCCTGGTGAGGAGAATGCTACCAGAAGCCGTCATTGTGGGTGCAGATGGACTTGCTCGTAATACAATCTCTAGATTGTGTCGTCATATTACTATGGAGGGAAGTGATCATAATGTATCGTAGTCAATCAAAATGGTCTACCTAGCTGCCACTCATATTCACAATACAAATAACGAGCATGCGATAATAGAGCCAACACGACGCGACTTGGAGGACGACATTGAGACCATACATTTGTCATCAACCGAAAAACCAGCAGAGCTTAAGAGTAAGTCGGAGGCAGTCATGTATGCCCGCTTAAGCCGACAGACCAAGTTTCCACCACGGAATGCCAACGAGGACGCAAAGAAGCCTCTGATAGAGAAAGAAGTGGCACTCGAAGATGCAAAGTCTACCAATATCGACTGGTGACCAAGCTCAAAAATGTCATGAAGTGCATAAGCTTTTACAAGAGAACCTCATCATGGCCCTACCATTATACCTAGATCACATTGTGCGTGAGAAACAGGTAAATGAGATGCAGTAGGTATGATGATGGATTGGAGACCAAACGCCTACTTCGATCCATGACATAACAATCATCTTGAATTGTAAAACCCTAATGACAGGAAAGTCTGAATTCAAAGAAAAGATGGTTGCACATCATAACATTTGAAGAGTCACACTATTTCTTATGATTCAAAGGAAAGATGAGTGCACGCACCATCAACCCGTAGCTTGTTATGTCAATATTTTGTTGATGCTCTATTTAGATGTTATTATACAGGTAATATTCGTGTGTTTGTGTCTCTATCAACCCCATGCAGGACCATCCTATAAATCTCAGTATGTTCAAGGAGAGAAGTACTGCTGATTAAAGTTGGATTGCCTTCTCAATCATGGACACTTGGTAGTGCTCGATAATTCCAAGCCCATCCACGGCCTCTTGTGCCAAGAATCCAGCAGCGGCAAGCATGGCAAGACGTC
>JALLAU010001353.1:0-10181 GCA_036939495.1 Thalassiosira hispida | reverse complement strand
GTCATGCATTTTTACTAGGTGAAGCTAGCACAGGGGAGAAAATGTCCATTGGGGATCCATACCCCCGATTTCGGGCCTCTAGGGGGGGGGGGTTCAACCATAAAAATTTTGATTAAATTGTCCCCGCCTTACATATTTATCCTAAGTATGCATTCACGTGCGGGTCTGGATAGTGTCTTAGTCCCTTCTAATTCCCGTGATTTGCCGGTACCTATCTTCTTTTGTATTCGAAGCACAGTGTGTGATTCTACGATTATATTTTAGTAATTATTGTTCCGATGTCCGGTTTCCATTCGTTTGTATCGTCGTACGTATTATCAGATAGACAAAATTCTACATACTACCGTACCGCGGAAGAGCTTGTAAATAGGTGAAGTAGCAGGTGAAGTCTTGGAAATATGTCTCATGTCTCAATTCTCTATTGTCATTCACGGGGTGTCCCGACTGGTCCATTTGGACAAACCACCTCGCCTTGGATCAAGAGTATCGTATTGCCACCTCGCTCGCTCTCTCTCTCCCAATAGGTACATACATACGCGCATCAGAACCTACGTAGGTACCTACCTAAGGTCACCCACCACCTAGATACCTACGTCAAACAAACAGCAGAAGATAAAAGACAACAGATATCTAGACATTCGCCATATCATAATTTTCGATCTACCCGAGCTGTTCAAGATAACACACACCATGACCGCCTCGAACTATTGCACTGACTTTCCAGCCAACTCGGCCTTTGTCGATGCAGAGCAGCTCCATCTCTCCGAGCACTCCAACTCCAATCTCGATGGCTTCGATTTCCTCCTCGAACAAGATGAGGACGGCGAATATCTGTTCGCCGACTCCACCCAGGGCTCTACTGCCGCCGGCTTTGACTGCCTTCTGTCCGCAATGGACATTGAGGGCGGCTTATCGAATGCTAACACTAATCCCATGCGCTGCTCCACCTCCAACTCGAATAATGTCATTCGGGAGAATGAGGAATCCCACTTTCCATTTCCGAGCTACCAGCCCCGTCGAAATCAGCGGGACCGCTCCCGCTCGCCGAGTCGGAATCAAGGAAGAAGTTGCAACAACAACCAACAACAGCACCAACAACAACAACAACAGCACCAACAGCACCCCAAGATGATGAGCGGCGAGGTGAACTTTGACCCGCCCGCGCAGGAAATCTTCACTCGTCTGCCGCATCAGCGTCAGACGAGCCACAGCGATCTATCCATGTGCTCCTACGCCACGGACTCCTCGGCCGCCACCACTCAGCAATACTCCGCGTCTCAGTACAACGAGGCCCTCCAGAACTTATCCGAGTCCATGAAACGCACGGGGGAATCCCGCCGTGTTGTGAACATGATGAAGCGCAGGATGCTCTCTCCGGAGCAACAACAGGCGCTGGCGTTGGCCAAGGAACAGCTGCAGCAGCTGAATACGCAGATGGCAACATCAGTGGAGCAGCAGCAGCAGCAATCTTCCAACACTGTCATGGGGAGTTTGTTCTCTGGATCGGGGGCGTGTGGGATGTTGACGAGCGGGTTGGAGCAGGGACGGAAGCAGCTTAGCATGTACATGGGTCAGGTGAACCATCAGACCTTTTAGAGGAGGCGAATGTAGTGGATGGATGGCTGGTGTATGTCTGTTTGTTCTCATCTTTAATGTTTAGGAATTAGTTGAGGTGAATGGCATGAAACATAATAGCTGAATAATAATTTAGGAAAGAATCATTATACGATATTTGATATCAAAACTAGTACTGTAGAAGTGAAGTGTCTGAGAGATGTTCAAGCCTTGGAATATCCCCAACACGGAAGAAATCTATCTTACAGAACTATTGCATGATTTCATCTCGAATCTAGACAGGGGGGAAACGACAGCGCCATCGTCTACTGATCAAAATCGTGTTGCTTTTTCGTTCTTGTATGTTGCTTCGAGTCTGCAGGGTCTCAAGAAAGTAGCCAATCATAACAATATATTATTATGAAATCAAATAATGCTATTCAATGACCCATACAAAAGAATTGAGCGATAATGAATCAGCTTTCAATGCCATATAGCAGTGAAATCTTGGTATGTGCACTCCACAGATACAATAGAGTGTATCAAAGACTGACACAAGCACTGCCTCGCACAAACTTGAGAATAATGCTAGAGAGCATGAATGAACTCCAAGAAGTTGATAGTTAGATATTGCCAATACTATGAGATCATTAGTAAACATGATAGATCAATCTAGTATTCAAACCCGCACGAAGTTTGACTGGGGTCTGAAGTCGTTTGAACTGGAGCATGTAGCTTAATTGGCTGAGAACTGTAACATGATTCTATATGCATCGTTCAATAATTGGAGAGGCTTGGATATACTTCTTGGCAGAATTCTCGTTGCAGTTGATCCATAGAGGTAGAGCCATCACCACGAGACTCTACCGAGCCAAGGGGTGTTCTGGAGCTGTTTGCGAGATGGAATTTGGTACACTTTGATCAGCAACTCTCGCATATCTGTCCCATGTTGATGAGTAAAATGTGTGCTGGTAAGACAATATTTGCCTTCAGTGAAGACGGGCTAGCAAATTTATCCCAGAATAGTTCATGTTGGGCTAGAGGCAGTGCATTGAATCACGCAAAAGAAACTACAGTGACCTTTGAATAGCGAATAGGATATCGTAGATCTGTGAAGAATTGTATTGTGAACTAGTAGCTGAATGTGTAATTGAAATGCCAGCCCTCGACAGAATGGGCCATCTGCGAGAGCAGAACGCACAGTGCGCGATGTTGCGCCTGCACAGCTACTCCTCCTCGGCCCAAGACACTGCCGGCTTGTTTTATTGATGCGATCTCAGACTGGGATAACACTTGGATGTAAGACTCTCTGCGATTGGTTGGAGATGATAATTGGTTGGAAGAGTCTATCATCGCCCGGTAGTAGATTTACTTCTGACACAAAACAATATGGCATTGGTGAATCAGGATGTCATACACGACGGGAAGCATTATTGAGCCTCATTGTGAAGAATGTGCATGAACATGAACATGAACATGAAAATGATAATGATGAAGAAGGAGATGCTACATATGAATTGGAGTTTGGCGATAGGGAGATATGGGATGTTGATTCAAAGAACATGTGCTCTGTGCTACACCTGGAAGTTTCTACCTAACATGGGATATATTATTCATGTAATGTTATCACAGGCCCAGGAAAGATCCTAAAATGCACCATGGAAACAGCCAGTGTCACCCTTTTCTACCTACTCAGACAAAACTTTCATCTTCTCCGCTTGCTCAGCTGGAATCACCTCCTTGTCCGTCCATGCAGCTAATTCGGGGCTCTTGCGGCGGATGCAATCGTGACCATTCGGGACATGGTCGCTACAGAGCACTGCCTAATGAGCGCCACGCAGTTGTTACATGCAATTGACATGTTGGCAACAATTTCATGCAAGAGAATCTTTTTATCGGTACAGGGTGCATGCGGCTTCCAACAGTCATAGTCGCTCACGAGTGCTGGAAAAAGCAAACCAAGAAGCTGGTTTAGTCGAGAGATACTGCTAAAAAAAGAGAAGTTGTTTGTTCAGCTGATACTTACCAATCACATCTGCGCTTCCATTGCAAGCCTGACCTCTGGCATTGCTGTCATCCCAATCAAGTCTCCACCCCACGCCTTGTGCATGAGATACTCAGCTGTAGTCGAAAAGGATGGCCCCTCCATGCACACATATGTCCCACTTTGGTGTACTGTATGCCCTCCATTGCCTCTGACATAAACTAGGATCTCTTCACTCTTCACTCTCTTTGGACGATGTGTATCAGAGCACTCAAATGTTTCTTTCTCCCCCGTTAACATCCAATTTTCTTCCCTCAACTTGTTATTCTCTTTACTAAGAGCTTTGTTCTGTGCCTTCAACTTGTTGACCACTGCTTCATTCTCTGCCTTCAATTTAGCTACCAGTGCTGCAACATTAGCACTCTTTGTCTCCAACTCCCCAATCCTCCATCTCTCGGCAGACGGGAAACCAAATAGCAGTGCTATGTCCCAATTACGAATGAGGTGGTAAAGGTTTTTGAAGAGAAAGCCTTCCCTAGAATCACTTTTGTTGGCAATCCAGGCAAGCAGCTGGCCCTCCCAAGCGAGATTGCATCGAGAGTGAGCTTGCTCAATAGATGCAATTGAGACAGTCCATTTGATAAGTGACTCCAGAGTTTCCCTTTTCTAAGAAAATAAGTGGTCAAGTTCAACTTTTCAAGTTGTTTATACAGACAGTCATTGCTGGGAGGTATAGATGTTTGGCGGCCGTGCTTTCGTTGGAGAGTGAGCTGGATAGGATAGTTTTTTTTCGTGGGAGCAACTTCGCTATTTCTCGAGCGCCATTAGCTCCATTCTCCAGCTACAGACATCGTGAGAAATCTTTGGAACCTTCTTCACTGTAGTCAAATTTGTTGATGACATCTCGTGGTTGAATCCGACCTGCCAAAAAAAGGCATGAAAGATGTTGAATTTACAATTTACAGTGCCAACGTGATGGCTACATGACCGAGATTCACCAGACTTTTGAGTCTTCAGGAATTTGAGTTCGGGTAGATTTTGTCGAATAAACCGTTGCAAGCCATTGAGGACGTCATCCTGTGTTAGATTTTCACCGTTTTCAGTACCGCCAGCTGCGATGCCATCATTGCCAGCATCAGCACTCGCCCCATATGCTGAATCTAGTTGTGGTGACCTCAGTTTTAGGAATAGGCTCGCTTCCGGCGAAGCAACACTACTGAATTGGGTTTACCAGTTCTTCTAAACTAATAGTATTTTATACTTAATGTAATTATATCATATATTGCTACATACTAGCTGTGCTTAAAAGTCAAAGAGTCCATACGAATACAATATCCCTCACCTCATCTCATTAAACAGGAAGAATACGTCAAGCAGCCAAGCACGGAATCGCCAGATTTAAGATCTTTCCATGCATTTCTGTCTTCGCCACATACAGCTTGAATCCCTTCGGCACCTTCTTCGCCTTGTTTTCGTTTCACAAAGAAATGATATGACTGGAGATGGGGTTTGCCGATATGTTGGATTGGGTGTTGGTTCTTGAGTGGGTTCTGGTGTTGTCTCCTGATCATTTGGTTTGATGGGAATTGTACTAGTCAACGAACGCTCTCCTTTCAGCATTCGTTGTGCCTCCCCAGTCAAACGAAGATACCAATCAGACGGTAGATTGTATCCATCTGCATCCAATGCCAACCAAGTGCCCTCTGTCGGTAGGTCACTCGACTTGGCCTTGACTTTGAAGATTGCCGTGCCTTCATCCATCTCGTCAAATTGCGCCATCCAAATAGAATTAATGTTGGGATTTGATGCAAACTTGTACGCTTGTTTCCACATGAAGTCCCCACCAAGCCGCGGGATCTGATTGACGGGCTTTTCTCCGTTCTTCAAGTTATGCCACGAGAAGCCTGCCCACATTGTTGGCATATAAAGTATGCCCTTCGATGCACAATAGTCTGCATCCCGTGAAATGACGTTATTGTAATAATTGTAGAAGTTGTTGATAGTACTCCAGCGACCAACATACCAGGGGTGAATTGAATCTAACGATTCATATATACCCTTCCAGTCAACTGCAGTCCGTGAATCACCTGTGAGTTCTTTCCAACGACTTGGAACTCCACCCATGAGAAAGACCTGATACTTTAGAGGGGCGACATTTCCGCCGGAATCCGGGCGTCCTTGAAACCAATCGATAAGGTTTTGCATTTTGACCGGGTAAGCTGATGCAGGTACACTAGCGAACCCAATACCCCAAATGCTCAATACTGGCTTGCCATTATGATGAATGTAACGATCACTTTGAGTAATTCCCTCTTCATCTACAAGCCTCTTCCAATCTTCCTTGAGTGTGTCAAGGGCAGTATCATCTAGAGTTTGTCCTGCAATATCGTATGACACGGCAAAGACACGTCCAGTTTCCTACACAACAATAGAAAGTGATCATTCAATGGATTAGATTAGATGTATAAAAGTAGAAACAAGGGTGAATGAAACATACACAAGTACTCACCTCAGCAGCAGCCTTGACATTACGCAGTACCCCTGTCTTCCACTCACGATTATTGGTTAAATGTATACTCTCAATGAATCTATGATGGAAGACACCAGTTAAACCATAGGTCTTCATCCACTCAAAGTGTTTCAGCACCACTTTTGGACGTGCATTCGAATAGAACTTGGCATAACTTCCATCCTTGAGCACAATACCAGTAGATACTTTCAAATCATTCTCATCATACTCCTCCGTCTCTGGCCACAGATCAATCATGGAATCTTCATGACCAGGATTAGTATTCTGACCCTGGTTGTGGTACCAATGTTTCCATCGATTGATTGGTGCACCATCTCCTGGATAGGCATACCATCCTTGGTATCCGCAAATGATTTGATTGGTGAGTGTGTTGGATGGTACGACATCCTGTAGCAGTTGCTGACTATCTTCGTTGACGCTCATATCAACGTCGATGTCAATATCGCTGGTGAGCCTATTGAAGGGTACTGACTGATAGTTGAAGCTCATATCAACGTCGATGGTATCTTTGTTGCTGTCAGTTGCAGAACCAGAACGGAGGTACTTCTCGCCTCGGGCGCCGACCGTCGTTGTGGCTGCGAGGGAGATAACATAGTAGTAGAGTGTAGCAGTGACTTTCATTGTTTGTTGTTTTATGTTCTCTGCAGCCAACCTCGCTTCTGCTTTTGGTGCTTGGCGCAATGAAATGGACAGTACAAAAATGAGAGGATTGTTTAGTCTTAAAGCAAGTATCACTTCCGGTCGACCAAGTGGTCGACCCCCCCCCCAATCCAACCGAATAAAGATCTTCATGTGTCGATAGCTGTTCGGTACTCCCTGCTTGGTGCGAATCCGTTCACCGGGGAAAGGTAGTCTATCTCACTAAAGTCATCCGTTCACGCATCCCACCATACGTAGGAATCAATAAGTCTATCAAATTCGGGGTGGGTATCTTTTGATCTACTCCTATTTGATACTATCTGATACTTCTTATTATCCCTTTAGCTTGCTACTCCTCGGGTTGTTCGTTCAGCAGAAACACAGGAGTGCGCGCTTTATTATCAAATCCTTCTCTTCTGGTTCACCTCATCCTAAAGGTAGGGATGTAACAAAGCTAGGGATATTGACAAAAAGAGACTCTGACAGGCATCGCTATTTTAAGTGTAAAGAGACTCATCTGCTTATTTTCTATTCATGAAAAACAGCGATGAAAATCAAAACAGCCAACCTGGCACCCTTCTTCTTCCTCGTCACCACAGTCAGGGCAAGCCACGTGAAATCACATTTGACCCCCTCTTCGCAGTACAGACGCGAGAGACCGTCCGAGGAGAACCTCTTCTCTGCCGGCGAAACAGGCAACAATACCAATATCGCAGCCATTGATACTTCCACCTCGCTCACGAACCAAATTATTTGTGGGTATCAAGGATGGTTCACCTTCCCAGGGGATGGCGCCCCCATTAACAGGTGGAAACATTGGTTCAATGTCCCATCTAATGTTATTACTCCCGGGCTGGATGATTTGGTGGTTGACATGTATCCTACGACAGACGAGTACGACGAAGATGATATGAAAGAGACTGGAATCATTTACAGAAATGGAAATGGGACATTGCCAACGAGTTATGCCAAATTCTTTTCGTCAGCAAAACCCAAGGTCGTGATGAAGCATTTTGAATGGATGGAGACATATGGCATATCTGGGGTGTTTCATATGAGGTTCATGCAGGATATATTTCGTCCCAACAATCGAGCAACGCAGACGATGGTATTGAGGAATGTCAAAAATGCCGCTGAGGCGACTGGAAGAGTCTTTGCCATGTCATACAACATCGCAGGAACAAATGACGATGTTCTAGATGACCTCAAGGATGATTGGAAGAAGCTCGTGGACGATGAAAATATCACACAGAGCAGTCGCTATATGCATGAGAATGGTTTGCCAGTACTAAGAATTTACGGGATTGGGTTCAAGGCAGTGAATGTTTCTGATACGGATAAAATTGCAAGTCTCATTGACTGGTTTCAATATTCTGCTGAGGACAAGTATCGAGTATTCCTCATGGGTGGAGTCCCCAGCCGGTGGCGTGACCGTGTTGTTGACTCCAGAGAAGAACCAGTCTGGGCAGATATATATGATTCGCTAAATTCTATTCAACCCTGGCATGTGGGTCGTTGGACGAACATTATTGGGTTCAACAGATATCTTTCAGACATTATTTCGAACGATGCTAGGTATTGTATCTCGAGGGGGATACTTTATATGCCAACAATGTGGCCAGGCTTTTCGTGGCACAACTTGAAGAATGGGCAACCGCCCGTCAATGACATCCCTCGCCTTGGCGGAGACTTCATGTGGAAACAAGCCTATGGATATGTTGCCAACCCAAACATTAGTACTATTTGGATGGCCCAATTCGACGAGGTGGATGAAAGCACAGCAATCTTCAAAGTTACTGCGAGGACAAGTGACCTACCTTCTGAGGGTAGTTGGTTGGCTCTCGATGCCGATGGGCAATCCCTTCCCTCGGATTGGTACCTTCGTTTGGCTGGGGAAGCTCAAAAAATGTTGGAAGGAGCGCGAGAATTGAATAGCACAATTCCCATCCATCCGAATGATCCAGCTAAACCAAACCAAACCTCCCGGCCTACCACGGCCAATCCAACTACGGCTCAGCCAACTGCAGCTCAGCGAACTACTGCAAATGTAAGGTTACTCTTTCTTTCTTGTTTACATATTCATCGTATTTTCCATTCTCGCCACGAATAATTTAACTATCTCGCATGCATCGTACAGCCTACGACAGCTAACCCAACCACAGCTCAGCCAACTACTGCAAATGTAAGGTTGCTCTTTCTTGTGTACACATTCATCATATGGCAATAGAATGCATTTTATTTATTTCTAGACAACTTATTCACAAGTATCTGCCCAATCTTTCGATAGCCAACTCCAACACCAGTCACGGATAGTCCAATGAAGCAGCCAACTCCAAAGCCAGTCACGGATAGCCCAACAAGACAGCTGACTTCCAAGCCTGTTACTGATAGTCCATCGAAGCAGCCAACTCCCACGCCAGTTACTGACAGAGTAAGATTTTTCACAATTATGGGTCTCTTTCCTTGGAACGAATTTTGTATAAATTTCATCAAGTTCACATTCCCACATCTAATAATGTTATATCTTCGTTTCGGCCACTACAATACAGCCCACCAGCTCTCCCACAAATGCGCCTAATGATACACCCCCACCCACACGAAGCCCGACCGAATCACCCTTCAGTAATCCAGCAAAGCAGCCGACTCCAAAGTTGCAGCCCACTCTTTCTCCAGCCAAGAACCCACTAAATACTGCCAATGTAAGTGATGATAACATGCCATTGGGAGTTTTTCACTTGTTTTTCGTGAATCTTCTACCACAGCTGCTCACTCCCAAATTCGTGTTAGCCCACACCGAAGCGGAAGAAACGTAAAAAAGGATCGAAATATTCAAGTGGCAACAAGAATGGTACGAAACAGGGCAAAGCTGTAGATCAATCGAACGGGAAATCAGGGAAGCAGCGTAGTGGGCGAAAAAGAAAAACTCCTTTCGAAAGAGATTGACCACTGATTTGACCTCCAAAACGTCTACAGTGGGCTTGTATCAACTGCGTGATGGCTATGTTTGACGAAATAGCTCAAAAAAAGTAATAGACGCTTCATTTTTTCTCATACAAGCAACATTGGACTATCCCCCAGAGGAAGCCAGAAGAAATCACCATCTAATCAGCCCGAGACGAGCCCATTACTTTGGCCCTGAGATTCTCATTCCATGCATGGCTCAGATGATCTCTGTCTTCTTTTTTGAAGACGAGCCCAACCGGCGCACCAGCAATGCTATTCGTGTGTATTGGAAGTGAAAGTCAAAACATATCATCCTTCGATGGTGATCATAATATAATGGCGATGACAATACTGTTGATATTGATAATGGTGATACAACAGCAACAATTCAGTGCAATCAAAACTTCCAAAATTGCGGATGCTCTCGAGAGTGATTGAGAGAAGAAGAAGAAGAAGATCTAAACAATAATAGGTCTAATAGTAAAGGAAAAAAAGTAAAGTGGGGGGGGGGGGGGGTAGTGATGTTGGCAG
>JALLAU010001352.1:0-10179 GCA_036939495.1 Thalassiosira hispida | reverse complement strand
TTGGCCATTTTGGAGTTGGTAACACAAGCTAGTTCGTCGGGTGGAACTTTACCCCTAAGTTCCACTGGTTCCCGAAAGTTCTATATGGAACTTACACCAAAAGCTAATTTTGATGAAGTTCTTTAACACTACACTTCTGTCTAGTTATGTATGTACGTACGTACCTAGGTAGGGTCGATCGACCCCCTGTTCGAGCATTTCGCCCTGACACGTGTTGGAAATTTTAATTCCTACGTTCCCAGATACTGGTTTCAACACACGCCAGCCGTGGGAATGTACACTCGAGAAAAAATGGGGATCGGTTTTCTACGTAGGAATAGTACGGTAACATTTTCAGCTGGGACTCCGACTTCTCGACCACCTTCGCCTCGCCAATCTTCTCCCCGAGGTAGGTGGTAGATACGATATCGTATCGCAAACAACAAACAACCAACAGCCATAATTCTAGCAGACTAGAAGAGACTAGACCATGCAAATTTTCATACTCAATCAAATGTTATCGTAGATTGTCGCCACCTTTTCAGGTCTAGTCACCTCCTAGGTACCCAGCAAACACAACTAACAGCTGCCGCTGCCTGCTGCCTTGAACACAAAATTTCTGTTGAAAATATATGCCATGGTGGACGTACTGGTACTGTCGTCGGACAATAAGAACAAGAACGCACGCTTGGTGCAAAATAGAAAGGGAAAATATAGCCGTCTTTGGATAACAATTTCTCTTTCCTTGAGTGTGGTCGGCCTCCCCTTTCTCTTTGGATATTTATTGGGTGAATCAATTCACCAACAGCCTGAGGTGCTGACTGCTGGTGATGATACATATGCCAATGCTCCTCGTGCTATCGAAGGAACGAGGCCTGGAACTGGAAAGAAGGAGGGCGGGCTACGCGGGAGGACAGCCAGCGCAAACACCCCTCCCGATGATTTGCAGATGAATGAATCAGAACATCGAAAATGGAGTACCCTTCCAGCTAACTGGGAAACATACTCTCATGAAAAAATGCGACGGCACTTCGAATGCCACTCTTATGAGAATGATAAAACGATGAAGCCCCTTCCGACATTGGAATATTGGCACGTTTTGCAACAGAAGATTAAGGAACATGTCGACCCCACTGCCAACTTTGACGACCCAGTGCCACCCACAGAAGGCTACACGCTCGGCCTACTTGGCAAAAACGAAGGGCCTGTGCCATTCTATGCTGCCCACTCTAAAGATAGCAGGGGCCGAGGAGTCTTTGCATCAAGGGATATTAAGAAGGGAGAGCTTGTCCACGATGGCGATGATAGCCACAGTGATGTTACCTTCCCCGATGGAATGTCATTTAGACGTCTTGTGTTTAACGTATCCAGAACAGTGAGCTGCGATATTCTCATGTGGGCGTGGACGCAAAAACTCGAGAAGAATGGCAATTTACACATTATCGTCTCTCCAAATGTTTCAATATTGATGAACAGCGGATATGGAAGGCCAGGTAACACGCTGCCACCAGATGATATATCCCGCAAAATGCGTGCCATGCGTGATATTGAGAAGGGAGAGGAAATTATTATGAACTATTCCATGTATGAAACAAATTGGAGGAAGGTTGGCTTATAGGAAAAGGAACCGAAGATAATGAAATAAACAAGGTGATGTGTAAGGAGTATCATAAAAGGTACACACACATTCCCACTTGTTTAATAGGTAATAGGAATAGGAATAGGTTGCATCACTACAACTACATGCTTTTGCGCTTATTATTGTCTGGGGTGCATATCAAGAAGTTCAGCTCAGCCATCTCCACCCAGGTCTTCTCTGTATCTCGTAGCATTAGCCAAGCGGTGGATACCATATCGAACATGAAGAGTGATCAACCAAGCTGCGCTCGAGTCGTCCTGTGATTAGTTCGTAATGGAGTATTTCGCTGGATACAAGTCAAGCGAGTTCAGCTTTCATGGTCATCTACGAGACTACTAGGCTCTTTACTCTGTCAGACCTTTTTTTGAGTCTTTTAAGTATTATTAATAGACTGTAAAACCACCATGGTTTGCTAGATCAGTGAAACTATCTCGTTCTCAAGCATTCTCAATCGCCATGAGCTTCTCGATACCTTCGTACAACTTGCCAATGATTTCCTTCTCCTTGATGAACAGCCGAGACGAGGGTGAAATGTCCACCGTGCCATCGGCGCCAATGGGAGTGTGTTCTCCTCCTATTCCGCGTACGGAAATACCGAGAGGCTTGCAGACTTCCTTAGCCTTGGTGTCAGTGCCGTCTTTGGTCAGGTTGGGAATCTTCACATGAACCGACGCCCGCATTCCCGTGCCCAAGTTCGAAGGGCATGAGGTCACGAAACCGTATCGATCGTCACGAGCGAATGCGATGCCATCGATAGTTTCCACCGTTTCGAGCATCTCGTTGAGGTTGCTAAATACATCGAGCAGATCCGAGCCCTTCTTCATGCACATAATACGAAGCTGATCCTCTTCGCCAAACCAAATGATGCGCATCTTGTCGTCCGACTGCCAGCATCCACGTCCATATGGCCAATCAGATGAAATGCCAGCGCTTTTGAGGTATGGATCAGCATCCATGTCCTTGAACATGACGTGATCGTCAACTAGCTTTTGGTACTCTTCCTTCGTGATGAGGTTTGGATTCGCGCCGAGCTCTCCAAAGTCAGGAGTCAAGGAGTAAACTTGGCCACCATACTTTTCCTTCAGCTGGCCAAAGGCAGGCAGCATCTTATGTTCAAACTTGATGCGTTCCTCCTTGTTCATTTCTCCCGGAAGATTAAAGCCAAGAAGGTTCCTTCCAACCCTAACCCTCATGGAGAGCTCCTCCTGTCCGAGCTTCTTCACGTCGTAGTCGGCACCGTCGACGTTCCAGTCAGTGACATGCTTCTTATCGCCGGACTCGTCGCCGTGATAATCACGAATGACCTTGTCAAAGAAGCCACCAAACTTGGCGTAGTCGTCAGGGGTCATTGCATAGCATCCCAAGCCCGAGTCGGGATTCTCGAGGCCTGTTTTGACGCACTTGTAAAAGGCCATCAAATCTTTGTGATACCAAATGAATGAGAATGGTCGTGTTTGAATGAAACGAAATGTTGAGTATCAGTGTATCAATTTTGGATGTTTGACTTACCCTTGGAATCCAACCCCTTCCCTTCATCGCTCTCGAGGTAGTCCTTGCAATACTTGACACAGCGATTGCCGGGGTTCCCTTTGAGGACTTCCGAACACTCAGCTTTAAGCTCTTGAATGAACTTCTCCTTGGCGTCGTTGTCCATGTCGGAAGAGAGGTTGAGGGATGAGATGGCCATGTTGATGCGAAGAAGGTTGACGATGATGTGAAGAAGGGCTCCAAAAATTGTGAGTTGGGTTCTCGCTCAAAGACTCAACAATTTATGCACTTAAACTTAATTGCGCCCTACCGCCCATAAATGCGCATTTGAATAGTACAGATACCAATATTTTACCACCATTTTTACAATGCGCTTAAACTTGTCTGTCCCTGCCGCCCGAAAGAAATGTATGCAGCTTGGATTGTATTCTGAATATCAAAACCTTTTTTATTGCCGCAGATTGCTGGCTCAAGATAAGATATCGCTAGAAACAAGAAATTGTATATATTTGGTCCCTGTGCACATGACCAAGTCTTCGTGCATATATGAATGCTTACTCCTCTTACGATGACAATTAGAGCTCAAGAGCCCATCGCAAATCACCTTACGGTTGGCTGTGAGATACATGTTTTGGTGGGAATGGGACATTTGAAGCTCTACCGTTTGATCATCGCTGCTCTGATGGGAATCCTGGTGATATTACTAGTTAAGACTTGTGGTATGGATGCCAAACCTTTGGATTTCTCTGAGGCTGATGCGTCTTCGGACGAACAGTCAAGCTCTTTGGTTGAGGAGCGAATAGATATCTATCGCTGAAAGCACTACCGATGCTACCACTCTTGAGTCCTCTTCTATCAAAGAGACAAAAGGCGACGATTTATCAAGTCATTATGTAGCGACTACTCCCATATCAAGTTTGTGACTGCAGCGTAAGCTTTCTTCGAAACACGACAGTTGATACACTAGAAACCCAGGTCAATAATTGTACCAGTGCCACAAATGGCTCGTGCTCAGTTTTCAACTCCTGTTTCAATGCCATTAAAACTCCTTACTGGTGCCATTGTTCTTCGTAAATGTGTTGCAATAGAGTATGTAGGTATGGCAATCACGTACACTTGCTTTTACTTATACATAATCAGATTCTCATTATCTACTCATTCATCATCCACGAATTTTGTCTGTTGATACTTCTCCTGCGTCTTGTCAAATTTGGTTACTTTGGAACTGGCAATAAATGCCTGCAGACCAAATGCCACTGCCCCCGCTACACCCGCACCCCTCAAAATTCGACTGGTCGCCACACCCGCCAAGTTCAAGAGTATCGATGCAATTAGCAATTTCTCCATCTTCCCCTGGTTCAACGACAAGCGTTCCAATGACTTCTCATTTTCTAACGAGCGAACGCGTATCTTCAAGTCTCCCCGTTCCATACTTCGGAGTGTTTCTTCAATGTAGGCAATTTTCTTTGGTGATGTCACAGCCTTGAAAATGTCATCCGTATTCAACCCTGTTGCCTTGGCAAATATGTTAAGATTCTTTTGTGTTGGAGTCTCATCTTTCTGAGTGTCAGTAAATTTTTCGATGAATGGCTGGGCAAGCTTGCCAATGTTGTACTTGTTGTCTAGACCCTTCCCAATCCCATCGATGGAAGCAAATGATCGGAAGATAAAAGTAAATGTGCTCGGGAATCGGAACACATCATTCTCCGTAAGCGTTTGCAAATCCGCACCGATGGTCTCCTTGATGTTTCCCCCCTTCTTCCCCAGCTGATTGTCCTTGAACGTTCTCATAAAGTACCGTGCCAGTTTCTCAACGGCCAAACGATCAGCACCACGAGCCAACACACCCGCCTCCTCGACACCGTCCACTAGCATTTTGGCATTCTCGGCCAATTCCATATCTCCAATGACGGGTCCCCCCGCGAACAAGGCAGTGCAAAACTTACGAAAGCCCGAGCGGACATTGGGCTTTAACTCGTCCATCATTCCAAAGTCATAATAGACTAGATTCCCCTTGTTGTCCACACAGAGATTTCCAGGGTGTGGATCGCCTGGTAATTGAGGGCGTATAATGGGAAACAACTCTGCTGGTCAGGAACAAACTCTCTGAATGATCTTACACAAAAACAAAGTTTACAGTAAGAAGACAACACGACTCACAATGGAAATATCCAGTCTCAACAATCTGCCTCAAAAACGCATCAGCAGTCCTCTTCGCCAACAACTCCCGATCCAATCCCAACCCCTCCACCCTCTCAATATCCGTCAATTTGAAACTCTCCACAAATTCCATAGTCAGTACACGTGGCGTCGACACCTCTCGGTATACCTCTGGAACACGTACCCAATCAATATCATTGAAATCACGTGCAAATCGTTCGCAATTCGAAGCTTCGTTGATGTAATCGATTTCGAGGTAGAGTAAGCGTTCGGATTCTTCGTAGATTGATACCCAGTTTCGATCGGCACCTGTGATGAGAAGTGAGAATGAAATGATTGAGAATATGAAGTGCTTGGTAAATATGTGATTTTGCTATCATGCTTATATCTTGGCGCTAACTCACCATCAGTCTTGGGATCAAATTTATCCAACAACTCCGCCAATTTCTTCAAATTCTTCAAATCCACATCAAACAATTCCTTCAATCCTGCCCGTTGAACCTTAATCGCCACCTTCTTCCCCTTGTACATGGCCGTGTGAACCTGTCCCAACGATGCCGCCGCCAATGGCTCTTCGGAAAAGTTTTGAAATACTGTATCGCACGGCTTGCCCAATTCTTTGGATAGTATGTCCTTGGCACGTTTGCCGCTAAATCCGGGAACATCGTCCTGCAATGTTTTCAGTATATCGGTATATTCCTTGGGGAGGATATCGGTTCGAGTGGAGATTACTTGGCCCAATTTCACGAAGGTGGGACCCAACCTCAAAAATCCATCACGAATATACGTCGCAGCCTCTACTTTTGACGCGGATATATCCGATTCCGTCGCTATCCCCGCCTTGGTCAATTTGCGTGCCTTGAGGGCCTTGAAGACACATTTTAAGGCGAAATTCCATACCTCGGCATTGCGTCGTAAGGCACTGGAATTGCCACGTGATTCCCATCCTTTTTCGAGGAGTTCCCCTTCGGGGACTTCGTCGCTGTCGAATACTCCTGAACCGAATAGATAATCATCATCGTCATCAACATCAGTATCATCGCTACCACGGACTAGGCCAAGCGTGCCACGGACTAGCTTTTTGAACCGTCCTTTGGTACGTGTGTACAATCCCTCGTCGACGCATAGTTCATCTACCGGGCCACCCTCTTCGTCGACTAGGCATTCCTCATCAAAGTTTTCATCAACTACCTGCTCTGCGGCACGTTCTAGCTCGGCTAGTATTTCTTGATCGGATAGATTTGTTGTTGTTGTTGTTCCTTCTTTTTCGATGGTGGCGCGGAGTGGTGTCACTGTGGCTGTGGATGGTCTTGGCAGAGTAGTAGTGGCCACATGATGTGATAATCGTTGGGACGATAACGCGCTGGGACCACTGAATCCGGAAGTGGACGTTACCGCCAGGATGGCGACGATGGTTGCCACTTCAAATCGCATGGTGAAGAAGTTGTTGCGGAAGTGGAAGAGGGTGCGGTGTCGCGTTGAAAGTCGAAAGTTGAAAGTTGGGGTGCTAGATGATGCTAGCTAAATCTCATCTCTGTCGTGTTGCTTGGTGGTGTGCTTGCTTTGTGATTGTGATTGCAAGATCCATCTCCGCGTGTTGTGATTCTTGTGATTTGTGATTGTTCAGATACTGTTATGCGTAGGAATTAGTAAGACACATTGAAGGTATTTGAATTTGGATCTTCCTCTTCTCTCCCGCCATTTTCTCCAAGTTAGGAGGAGCTGAGCTCAGAGAGGAGAGTAGTTTGTTAGTTTTAGCGTTTTTGTCTAGAGGGTACCTCTAGAGACTGGAAGCTACCAGCTCAGTCAGGAGCTCCTGATGACCAAGCTCACCAGTGTACCTATCTATCTATGTAGAGTAGGAGATCATATCACTTTGCACTCGAAACCCATCAAGACAGTCTCAATACCCCAGAGAAGATCAAGTACCTAGATATCTAGGCGTGTGGTATTGTATTGTTTGTCTGTCAGAAAGCAAGCCCAATCCTATATCTGTCAGATAACATCTGTGGCAATTGGGAGAATGGCGAAGTGACATGTTGGCGAAGATTGACAGCATGAAACTATTGTTTATAGACATCTATATATATAAATGTTTTGAATACCTGTTTTTTTAAGGAGTGGAATATGATATGATTTTTATTATTTTTTCCTTCAGCTGATAGAATGGTTTGATACAAATTCTAATAGATCGTTTCATGTGGTACATACTAAGTGGGAGTATAAGATCATGTTTTCATTGGATATGTTATTCTTATTATTATTGTATCAAGTTGAATAGGAAACTGAGATAATACATAATTCAATTATTTGTTCTTCGCGGTGGATCAATCAGTACTCCTATATACTTACTCGAGAAGAGAACATCAAAGAGGACATATGACGAATGCAAAGAGCAGTGCATAGATTGCATCACTCTAAATTCTAAGATGTCCACGTATCAAATGGCATCCCGGCTCATATATTGACGGGTGCTGTACTCTCAACAAGTTTGACATAAAAGTATTGCAACCATCTGAATGATTCCGTGTCCCTTCACACTTTACTGGAAGCACTTTATGCTTGAGCATAGCGTACACGTTGGTTACTGTAATACGGTAATTAGTTGATATTGCATCATGTGCTAATTAGTTGGTGTTGCGGTTTCCGCCTTCGGTTGCGTGCTCGGTCTTTGGCCGTTCTTACGTTTACGTGCCACGTCGTCACAAGTCTAGCGTTAGCAATACGCGATCGGTTAGTGATATTGCCAGACTACATATGTCTAGCACACAAGGGTTCCCAACCCCCAAAGATAGGAGCTTATTCTTTTCAAAAGGCCTTTCAGGTGCGTATGCAATATGCCTTTTTTATTGTTGCAACAGCATCGCTCTCAACCGCTTATAACTCGATATGGATTTACACCAAACTTCTTTTGAACATAATAATGAGTAGTGTCTTGAGAATGAAGGGAGACTTCGGTGCATACCTGTCGCCAACGAAGGAGTTCTAGTCAACAATTTTCCAACTAAACCATGGAAAAGCCCCTGTTATGACAAAAATATTCACCTAGCGACTCTATTACCGGCCTGCCGACATGTCACTGTACCTCCGAAGAAGTATTACTTTTGTCTTCTCAATGACAATCTCGAACATCATAACTTGCAGTATCAAGCCAGTTGCCTGTATTGCTGTCCTCGTCGTGGCAGTAGGAAAAAGGAGTTGGCTGCAACCTTAAGAAGAATCATGGTTATCCAGAGTACTAACATTGGTTGGAACAGAACAGGGATGGGCTCCGGGAGCATGAGGTGGATGAGTTATATTTATACGAAGAGTCAAAGGGCTTGGATACGGATTTCCCATTTTGCTGGGTTTTGTGCCCGCCAAAGCCTAAAGATGGAGAGCTCAGAATTCAGTATCACTGAGGCAGAAATCAGGCACAAAACATGCATTTGAAATCAGAATCAACAAGTAGTACTCTTTTAGAAAAATCAAAGAATACTTCTTCTTCTGTCGTGTGCTAAGGTATTGTATGATGTGAATGTGACATAATTTTCATCTTTATGGTCATTTATTTGTTATTTGAAGTATTTGTAACTGTCTGCTCATTCTCCGTTGACTCATCTGACGGTACCTACATAACATGGAATCAGTAGGATCCGTAGGGGATCAGATACCTTTAAATGTCTGATATATGCATCATAAGACTTCAATACTCACGACCCAATTGAACAAGATTGACAAGTACTTCAAGTTGAAGCATGAGTCCATGTGCGACCCTGATATGTACTTCGGAGCCAAGTTGTGACACCATCAGAGTGAGAATGGTGTCTGGTGCTGGACGTCGAGCCCGCCCAAGTACGTGATAGAGGCAACAAAGAATGAAGAACTGTGAGACACACCTCAAGTACAACTTTGACGGCAAGCATAAGCTGCCGAGGTCCGCGCCGAACCTGTTTCTGTAAAGCGCCACCACTTGACCCTGAACAAGCATCATATTATCAAATCATAATCAATGTGATGCGGTGGATGACTGTAAGTGGACACATTGCCATTGCAACTGAACTTTCTATTCTCTCATCTTACCTTGCTTTTCCCCGAGAGGGACAATTTGACGCTGCTGCATTGCATTACATGGACATGGCTTACCTAAGAGACAAGCATAAATTCTCTTATTTTCTTTTACCCAACTATTGACATTATATTATGACCACGTTTAAAATGATGGAGCTGCATAGTAGAAGTAGAAGGACTTCTATGGTGAAATTACTGAAGCAAGGGCGCACCTCTGAGCCACGTGGAAAGGAGATAGATATCTGGATGTATTGTGATAGCGATCATTCTGGAGATAAGGACACTCAACGATGATCTCGTACTGGTTTTATGATTTTTATGAACATGGCTTTGATTGCTTGGTTTAAGCAAGAATCAGTATACTGTTGAAAGTTCTGTGTTTGGAGCTGAGTTTGTTGCTACGAAGCATAGGATTGAAACCCTGAGTGGACTGTGCTACAAGCTTCGCACGACGAGAGTCCCAATTTCTGGGTCATTCCTTTGTATACCGTGATAACATGTCTGTTATTTACAACACCAGCAGGCCTGGATCTGCTTTGAAGAAAAGAAGAGCAACTCAATATGCTAGTATCACGTGGTACGTGAGTCGGTTGCGATGGGTGAAGCACTGTCATCACATATTTCCACACACAATATCATGGCGGATCTGCTAACTAAAGTATTGTATGGGCCGAAACGCAAGGAACAAGTAAATTTTGTGATGTATGATGTGTATGATGATTTTTAGATTTTGGATCACGATTTAAATGATTCGATTTTGAGTGAAATGACCATATTTGTGACAATCTTGAGATAACAGGAGTTTTTTCCTTAGGGGAAAAACTCATTGCGCCTTTGATTGCAACACATAATGGCTTAAAAGA
>JALLAU010001351.1:0-10183 GCA_036939495.1 Thalassiosira hispida | reverse complement strand
TACAACGGACAGACCTCCGTGATCGTTGATGCTTGACCTGGGATGACAACATATCGGGGGGGGGGGCATATGGGACGGACTAACAGACTGGTCTCCTTTAATAATATGATTACTTGCATTATTTTATTGTTGATGCAGCTCAGGGAAGAGGATGCGTCTCTTTAATTTTCCACGTTGAATTCCAACGAGCCGCCAACAAGATCAAGGACCTCCTCCTTCTTCTCTCTCGTCTCCTACCCCCATCATCATTCCACGGCATCTTCCCGCCATCGAACCGCATCATCAGCTATGGTGACAACACCAAAGACCAATTCCGTGTCTATGAGACTTTTTCTCAAACAAACAGTTCTATGAGAAGGTTGCCAATCCTCTCTCTTTTTCATAATTACGCACTACTGGATCCATTGATGATGCTGAGCGTCGCATCAAGCCGCCTATCAATCACACCATCCTGGCCAAGCAGTGCAACCAGCTTTGAGATCGCAAGGGGGGTGCTCTTTTCAGGGCATCTAAGAATCTCAAGCACCCCATGCAACAAGCCGCAAGCAAGAAGGCCCTTGTTGCCAAGAGGATTACGGATTCCCTCGTTTGAGGTTAGGTAGCGCTTCTTTGTTTGGGTTTTGTCACAAATAATCACTTTAAATGCCAATTGTTTGTCCTCATCAGACCCTCTCTATTGCTATACAACTGGCTGCTGTGCGAGGCTGTAATCGGCCACTACCTACATGGAGGTGGTAATACAAAAGCTAATTCAATTCGTTGGGTGGAACTTTACCCCAATTTCCCTTTGTTCTGGAAAGTTCTGGCAGGAACTTACAACACAATCCTGATTTTGGTGAAGTTCCAAAGACACTCCATATACCCTTTTATCCTCCCCCTTAACGTTAAACATAATGTGTATCACAAGTCAGCAAACGTCAGATCAAATTCCTCGTGTCACTTTGTAAATCTATGGACGGTTATTTATCGGACATGTTTCTACCGACAGGATATCTGTCTCTCAAGACAAAATTGTTTAACAAACTTTCCCTTCAACAGACACTGTTATCCATGACTGAGGCAGACAAGTGTGTTTCAACGGACACGTCAGGCGGCTGTTTCATTCACACATTCGTACCTACGTGACGACCATCAACGAGGTCGCTTGAAATATTATCCCCTGGTATGTAAATTTACAAGGAAGGGCTGTATTAGAAGGAGTTTAACACTAGCTTCGAACAGGTTTGTATAACTTTTTCAGCAAGGATAGGCATGAATTTTAGAACCCCCAGGGTGGTGTACGTTTAATTCTCTGTGGGCGTGACAGCTCTTCAAGTTCTTTGACCGGCAATTAGGTATCTAGGTATCGTACCTTACACGCAAATCATAGGTATCGTATCTCTACCTATCTATCTCTCTAGGGAATAGAAGAGAACACGGTACGATATCGTAACTCACCCATCCCAACACATGCACATGCCGGAAGACGAAGGAGCGAGAGCGAGAGGCTCATGGCAGGAAGTGCATCAAGCTGATGGGCGGGCATTGAAGGTGGTGGCTCCAGTATTGTAGTAGTCGTTTAGTACGATAGTCGTTGGTGTTATCGTAACGTCCCAGTGGTAGAGGGCACAGCAGCAGTGAAGGCACGTGGAGAGTTGACTCGATGAAGGAGAAACCGACACCGGAAGGGCCATTGGAATTGCAGCGGGAGGGTGATTCAGAAGCAGACGAGGACGAAGAGGATGTAGATACTGGATCAATCAATGAGGCCATGGAGGATACTAATAATAATGTAGAACAGCAGGAAAACAACCTTGCTGACGAGGACGATGCCGCAGCGGCCGCTGACTTAAATGCAGCCGCTGTCGAACTAAGTTCACCCGTTGATGGTGATGATATCGAAGAAAACGTCCATGTCGCTGAGGCCGACGCCGAGGCTGAGGATGGCAATGCCAAGCTCCCCGCAGCCACTGAAAATGAAAAATTACACGATGAAAGTCTCGAGAATGTCTCGGACATTAGCGCCTCCTCCTCAAACGAGGAAGACATGGCCGATGGTTGGATGGCACCCGCTACAGGCTCCCCAACGTTGGGGGATGATGAAGGAATGGGAATGGATTTTGGTGTCACAGATCCATCCTCTTCATCTAATATGCCCCGCAATCGCAGCTTTACCATCTGCTCTGTCATCACGAATACATCCGAGCACGGTTCGACAAGAAGCCAACGTCGCGAGAATGTCGACAGATTGTTAATGTCGGGAAGTGGTCCCATGTCCGTAGGGAGCATGGGACGGCGGCCTAGTAGGTGTAGCTTGGGCGGCTCGAGCTTGGCAGGGTCCGACATGAGCCCCATGCAGCAACCACGTGGATTGGAACGTCCAAATGTTGCCTATACATATGATCCAAATTATTACAAGAGTCCTGGCGATTGGTTGCGATTCGTTCCCCGCCGTTCTTCCAATGATGTGCGAAGTTCACAAGCAAGTAGTAGTGGTGATCCCCCCTCCATCACGGATAGTAATTTAAGCCCCCATCACATGAATAATCATGTGTATGGCCACGGAGGAAGTCCAGGATACAGCATCGCTACGGGACATCCTGTCAATCCCGATTTATATTATAGGGGATTTGACAATACTAGGGTTCGGTTTGGAACCAATTATCGATATCCGGGTGTCAGTGCTAACAATGCCCCGACTAGTCGAGTTAGGGGGGATCTGGGTCATCATCGTCATCATCATCATCAATCTGCTGGCGTGGCCCGTTTTCAAGATGGTGCAGCCGCCAACAATATTATGTTGGGGCCAAATGGCGAAGTTTTCGATACAACCTCAACGGGCGATGCGAATATTAGCCTGAATCAAACTATGGGACCACCAGCAGTGGGGGATAGCTTGGGAGGGGGGTACGTGCAGCAGTACTCTGCGCCGGGCATGTATCCTAATATGATTTCCGTCCCCATAGACGAGGAAGAGGGCGGGACCCTTTTAGAGACTAGTGAACACAATCTTTCGAGGAAGGAGGCCACGAGTCCACCGTTGGAGATTCATTGTGCTCCAAATGAAGAAGCTGAAGTTTTTGATGAGAACATTTTGAATCATCATTTGGAGGATGATTCTGCATTGAAGCATCACGCGATGAATCCTCAGCTTGTTGGGGATGTACAAGATGTAGAGCGACAACACGGTGGGGCTGTGATTCCCTCAGCTGTCCCCAATCAAGATCAGCCATCTCATCCCGCGACCCTATCAAGAACAAACTGTTCCCCCCCACCACCGTCTTTTGAGGCAGGTATGCGCTTTGATTCCTCCCTCCGCATCGGGGGTATAATCCCCCCCTCTAGATCCAACTCGAACCGAGGTACGAATACCACACATTCTCATCCATTGCCTCCTCATTTGCTAGAACAAAAAATGCACGAAGCCTCGTGGGATTCCAAGTATGAAACGTACGCGTGTCGTGTTGATCAAAGACAAGAAGATCGAAGTGTGGAAATTCCGATATTTAGCATGACGAGACCGCATATGCGTTCGTTTCACTGTGCGTGGTTGGCCTTCTTCTTTGCCTTTTTGGCATGGTTTGCCATTACTCCATTACTGGGAGAGGTGCAAAAGAGCTTGGGTTTGTCGAAGGAACAGATTTGGACGACTAATATATGCTCCGTGGCGGGTGCCGTGGTAACGCGTTGTGTGGCGGGATTATTTTGCGACATTTATGGTGCCCGCTGGATGAGTGCGGCCGTGTTGTTCATCTGTGGCATACCCACGATATTTACGGGGGCCGTGAATACCGTCGAGGGTTTGAGCATATTGCGATTAGTTACGGGTATCGGGGGAAGTGCCTTTGTTACGTGTCAATATTGGACGAGTACCATGTTCACGAAGGAGGTGGCGGGTACCGCCAATGCATTGGCGGCAGGATGGGGGAATTTAGGGGGAGGCGTGGCACAGATATTTGTCGGATCGATGCTATTTCCGTTGTTCAAGTTGATATATAACGCGGCGGGGACGGAGCGCGATCCGGCTGAGCTGTCGTGGAGGACGTGCTGTGTAATACCCGGATTAATGTGCACGGCGTTTACTTTTGTGGTGATTCGTTATTCGGACGATTCGCCCAAGGGCAACTATACGAAGCGGAAGCATTTGGGGTTAATGCAAAAGCAGAGTGCGATGACGCACATCAAGGCGGCGATACACGATCATAACACGTGGCTACTCTTAATTCAGTATGGATGTTGCTTTGGCGTCGAGCTAACGACGAGTAATGCCGCTGCGTTGTACTTTAAGGAGGAATTCGAATTGTCGACCGAGGCGGCGGCCGCAGTGGCATCGACGTTCGGGTGGATGAATTTATTCGCAAGGGGGTTGGGGGGATTTCTTTCCGATATTAGCAATGCATATCGTGGGATGAGGGGCAGGTTAACATGGCAGTTGCTCTGTTTCCTTTTGGAAGGTTAGTTATTGGATACCCTATCTCTTGTGACACTCCTTTCTCCCTCTTCTCCTGTCCCTCACAACCTTCTCCATTTTTCTCCTCACCACTCTCTCCCCCTTCATTCCTCTCTCTACCCAGGCGTCTTTGTGATGGTATTCTCCAAGGCAAACACCCTTGGGGGTGCCATCACCGCCTTAATGACCTTCAGCCTCTTCGTCCAAGGCGCCGAGGGCTCAACATTCGGCATTGTACCATATCTCAACCCAAACGTTACCGGCACAGTGGCAGGTATCGTAGGCGCGGGCGGCAACGCCGGCGCCGTCATTTTTTCAATTATGTTTAGACAGATGGATTACCGAGATGCGTTCTTCTGGATGGGCGCGTCTACCTCGATCGTTTCCGTGCTTTCGAGTTTTGTATGGATCAAGGGGTACGAGGGCCTATTTTTCCAACGTAGGGTCACTCCCACACCCGCCCCGCAGCAGCAGCAATTAGAGAAGGTTGATGAAAATAATAGTAAACCTCCTAACACGTCGTCGGAACTACAGGCAGGTGCCGAGGAAGGTGCACAGAATCATTCGCGTTCGTATATCGAAACTGACCCGCCTTCATCAATCTCGGGGCCTCTTTCACATTGAGGAATATCCTGTGGTTGAACGCTGATGATTCTCTGCGCACCTGGGTACGAAGCTATTTTGATATGTTTCTGAATTGTAAAGTGTAGGATTGTTTAAGATGTACATAAACAAGATCTTCTCTAGATGAATTGCTACCGTATCTTTCTATTGATTCGTCGTTGGTTGCTGAAAGTTTACAAAAAAATGACCTTCTCTTGTTCTGGTCAACTGGATCATGATGAGTACCATGATATAATAATACTTCTGATTTCGGTTTCCGCCTTGCCTTGCTGTGTCTAAGATAGTCACACTCCAGGGTGTTGCGAGTATCTTCAACATTTCGAGTGGCTAACAGGTGTTTCATTACAATATCTGTGTAAATACTAGTGATGTATGCATGGTGGGTATCCATGAGGCTAAAAAGGTACTTTTATCCATATTTGGATTCAACCAACCATCAATCATTATCTGTATATGCATTGCATGGTCTGTTTGGGGTTGGCTGAAGATGCAAATCAAAATCTCTGCACTCTCATATCTTTCAGAGGTGACACCAAAAAGGGCATGTCGTGTCCACGCTAGACTCCACGTGAGACACTACTTGATCACTCGCACTAGTGGTATTTCTTACAGTACTTTTTTCTCGAGATGTGCATTCACTGGTATGGGGTTGTGCAGGGGGTTGAGAAGGATGTATTTTGTAAAATGGCTTTGTTGTCTCTCATACACTGCTTCGCACCCATACAATTTTCTTTTTACTTACGAGTGAAGAGTAGAGATAGGCGTTTGCAGACTCTGCCTCGAGCTACCGGTTGATTTTTTTACAACCCTAACGATGCACTTGAAGAAGTACGCCGTATGGACATCCCTCCAGCTCCCTCTGTGGCAGCCACCATGGATTTTCGTTTAGCCTCGGCCAACTCACGTTCCATAACATTCAACCTCGCTTGCATATCTTTCTCGCGTTGTGAACTCTGAACCAATGCAACCTTTAATGACATTTTTGCTTTAGTTGCAACATCCTTTGATTTTTTTGCGAATTCCAAATCAAAATCCATACTTCTTGCAGTATGATTGTGGTCGGAGGAGGATTGTGTTGTATTGGATCGATGATAATGATGTGGCGATGGGGGGTTCAAAGAAGAGGAGGAGGGAGTATGATCGCCGGATTTGTTGGTACCATTGGTTGTTGGGAAAATAATCTGCCGCCGCATACGCTGCTGTCGCCGTTCGCTCTCGATAGTTTCCACGGCCAACTCCAATCGACTCGACGTACCCTCAATCGTCTCATCGTGATCCTTGACAGTCCTATCCACAGAGTCCAACATGTCCACTTTTTCTCGTTTCCACTCCTCTCGTAACCTAGACTGCTCCACACTCTCACCCTCATACAACTCCACCCGAGCCTTCAACGTATCCACCATACTCACCAACCCATTCCTCTCACTCGTCATCATGTCCAACTTTTGATTCGTTTCCTTCACCTCATTACTACGATGTGCCGCCTCCTCATTGAGATTTTTGCACATCATTGCAAACTTTTCGAGCTTGAGATGCATATCGTTTTGCCAGTAGGCGCGTTCGTGTGTGGTTTGTTTGACTTGACGTTTGTGTCGTGTACTTAGGTCGGAGAGGCGTTTGGAGGCATCACGGAGGAACATGGAGGTGCGGGATGCAAAGTTTGTGGGGTGGGTACGTGTGGCTCCGCCCAGGCTGGAGTTGCCTCCGGCGCCTCTTCTTCTGTTTAGATTGCGTGCTGAGCTCGTACGCGACCCTCTCGAACCTATCGAAACTGCGGAGGATACCGATTGGCCGGAGGAGGGTGGTGGCATGACGTTGGTGGGATTGTATGCAGTCTTTTGATCAATGGGTGGCAATGATGTGGCATTGTTATTGTTTCCATGATGATCGCATTCCTTGCATACAAATTCGCGTTGGAGTTCGAGTGTTCGTAGGTATTCCAAGTCTGATTGGAGGGATAACAGTGTTGATTCGAGGAAGGTACATCGGTCACAGTTGTTGGAATTGCTTGGTATTTGACTGCCATTGTTGGCTCCTAGTTGTTGTTGCTTTGAACCCAGCGGCGAAACCGCACTAATGTTTGCACTTGCTGGTGTCGTAGGCGGAGGCTGCTTCATCTGTGGAGGAGCAGCCCCAGGCTTGCCATGACTTCCCAGAGTATTGTACCAGGCCGTGCTATTCAACCCACTATCAAGCGTCAAAGTTCGATTCCCGGTAATGGCAGTGGCAGATGACCCCCCTGACGACTGCCGTCGTTGGCTAGCCAACGGCTGACTGGGAAGCCAGCCCTGCATATAGTGCCCTCCTGGGGGGACCCCTCCATCGGGAAGACCCCCTCCAGGCCGTTGTTGTGGTCCTACGGGCTGTTGCGGCCCCATTGCATTATAACTTTGAAGTGACATGGGCCCATTCAAGCCATCGAAGCGACGGTCCAATGGATCATCAAATCTGCTGAATGGTTGTTCCCTCGATACAATGGACGAGTCTGATGGATCATTTATCGATTCGCCACTGGAACTACGAGTCATGGCCTCGTTACTCTCTTCTATTGGCTGTGAGCCACTTCCCAGCTGTTGAGACTGCTGTTGAGTTTGCTGGCCGCCAATCTTCTCGTGTTGCTGTTGAACCGAGCCAATACTAACATCCAACTCATCCACTTGGCTCGCATTCCTCACAACCATCGTAGAAGCGCTAGATGTAGAACCACGATGCTTTTGTGTTCGTCCCACATGTCCACTAGATCTATCCAATGCCATTTCACGTACCAAATCAGTACGGGAATGGGATTTTCGTAACTTTTGACGATGCGTCCATTTAGGTCGGGATCGTTGAGGCGTTGGCATGATGGAGGATGCATTCTGCAGATTGGCATGTTGACTTTGCAGATTGTTCTGGTGGAGATGTTGTTCATGTGATTGCTGCATACTGACATCATTGTTTGCAGCAACCTGTTTCAGCGTCAAATTGTTCATACTGGCCAATGCATTCTCGGCAGTAAGTTCAAATTCTGCTATAGTCTTTGCATCCACCGTAGCTGCCGAATGAGGTCCTGCACCGTGACCATGTTTCCATGTGGAATTCATTTTATCTAATGAGGCTGTAACACTCGGTGCACCGCTAGTTGATGAAGATTGTGACTTTTGGGAGGAGGATGAATGCCAGAGGGACGAGGAATGTGAGCGTGTCAGTGCTCCGCGCTTTGCTGCTGAATTTGACATGCTGGTAGATGAACCAGACGCTGAAGCAGCTGCCGAGGCAGACATTGAACGTGGCAAATTTGATGAGAGCGAAGCCGGTGGCTCGCCCAATGGTACATTGTTAGAAGATACAGATAACGATGAATCTGCTCTATCCAGATATGGACCTTTCGGGCCATGAGCATGAGACTTTCTTCGTCCCAAAATGGCATCGGCCCCCGCCTGTGGAGGAGGGGGGAACGAATCCAACTTATTTGATGTAGGTATCCCTGAGGATGAGTGGTATGATTCCAGCTGGCCGTGCAGACCGCTGGAGCTGTGATGATGATGTGACCTTCTCGAGGAAGAAGCCGAGGAACGATGGTGTATCCTTGGCGCTGTATTGTGTGCAGCTAGCGAGGGTGCAATTTCGTGACGCCCCGCCAATCCGTGCGTCTGCGGCTGGTGAGCAGCATGGCGGCCCGACAATGACTGCTGATGTTGTTGATGATGTGACAAATATGACGAACCAGCATTCAACTGAGGCTGAACGTGATGGTGCAAGGGATATCTTTGAGGAGGGACAGATAGATTATGTGTCCCGGGCGTACTACCAGTGGCAATCATACTTCCAATTCCCCCACTTCCCATGCCGTGCAATTGGCTGCCACTGTTGCTGTGAAGCAACTGCCTACCGCTAGCACTGACACTGACATGACCACTCCCATTAACATTTATTGGTGGAGTAGCCGTTAATGAATTAGTCTCGGCCGTCCCTCCCCCCATGGATGAATGCAAACCTCCATTTTTCGTGAAGGAATAGGAGGATAGGGATGAGGACGAAGGGAGAGACATTTGTGGAGAGGGTGCATAAGTATTGGTGCGAGGGTCAATGGCGCCGCCCATGATAGCACCACCGATGCCACCCACTCCATGATCGACGACGCCACCACCCACTCCAGCTCCAGGGGGGACACCTGCAGCAGCGTGGCCATTTACACCGCCCTCCAAAGGAATCCCCCCCGGTCCAAGCACAACGCCCTGTCCCTGTCGTGGATGGAACGGCCCACCATTCCTATTCTCGCTATAATATTCCACGTGATCACTGTTAATTTTCGTCCATGCACTGACTATTGATTGTAGGCCTGGCATGATTCGTTATTTATATTCCTTCTTGATTCTTTTATGGCGGATTGTTTAGTTAGTTTGAGTGGAGGCGTATGAATGCTACGCTAGGAGATGATAGATGATGCTGTGACAAAAATGACAACCTTATCTACTGTGGCATTCCCTGCTAGCCATCCCAAGTGCCGTGAGAATTAATGCACTTGGAAACGGAAACTCCGGCGTCAACCTCTGGGAAGGAATTGGGAGGTTGTTATGTTCTCGGATCGGTCGGTCTTCTCGCGTGGTCGGTCTTGTTATGCGATGACCAAAATGGTTCTCGATCTTTCTCGATTGTTGCTTGTTGCTGTGGTTGCGGTCGGAAGTCGATTCTTATTTTGAGAAGTTGTGAGAAGGCTATTTATTTTCCCCACCAGATGCCGCGTTTGAAACTGTTTACAGAAGGATAGAGTGACATCATCAAAACATCTTGTAATTGTCAAAAAGAAAGTATGGCGTCATCAAAACATCTAGGACTGTCATTATTACTAGCTATTATAAAGGTATGTCGTCATCGTAGCCGTCTATGAAGTCGATAGATGCAGACGCTATGATATGATATATGTCTCTCGGAGTTTCTGGGGACATGTGGATATCACATTTTCGTACTGGTTCAAGTATTAGTAGTGTTGGGGGGTTAACCCTAAGGCGGGGGCAAATTAATGTTCAGCATTCAGATTGATCATAATATTATCATATTATTATTACTAGGGACCACCATATTATGGTAAGGTACCCACTACACAAAATCATTATTTTGCACTGCACGTGCAAAACCTAAAAGCACACA
>JALLAU010001350.1:0-10188 GCA_036939495.1 Thalassiosira hispida | reverse complement strand
GCTCATTAATTGATTCACCTTATCATTGTAAAGTCTTTTGCCGCTGTTTAGTAGTAACATACGTTACTGGGAGATGTTTTTGGCGGAGACTTCTAGTAACCGGGGTTCAAAGCTAGTAGCGAAGAAAGGCACTTCAGGGGTCCTCTCTTTGTGTTGTCTTGGAGTTTTGAGCTTGCAAATATCTTGTATTGTGCCCAAAAATGCTGGAGGTTGCACACAAACTAAACCATTGCACGAGCCAAAACTTGTTTATGTAGAAAGATAGGCGCTTTACCCGGGCCTCTTGATATTTGTGAAGAGTATTTTGAACTAGCAACGAAAACTCCTGAATTGACAACACAATACAGTCTTCTATTCACTATTCACTAGTACCATGTAGAAGGTTGATTCATACCATTTTACCAATTTTCACCCAACATGGTTCTGGTGGTACATCCCGTAGAGGTTGCCCCAAAAGGTACTTATTCCTACATCTACATGGAATTAGGTAGGCTACTTTAGGAATTACCAAAATTGGTAGTGCTCAAACTGACTGTGAGCTACCGTGCCCCAGGAATATGATGGATTGGTGATATTCTATTTAGTGATTGTCCTCTTCATGAGGGACAACCCTAGGTAGACCGTGTCTAAACTAATGCACCCCCCCCACTTTTTTATAACTTCATTGTTCTCTACTTTTTCTTTTGTAAAAAATAGCCAGTGTTTCTGTCACTCGCGGAACTGGTCACACCTACATGGTTGGATCTTTGTTCCCACCAGTGACACTTACCTGAGGCCTGAGACCTGAGCGACGAACATTATGCTGATCGTATCTGGAAGTGGTGGAGCTCCAGACACACCATGGCGGCTTTGTGCCATATAGTTCTGGTTCCGTTTTCAAGCTACTCTGTTGAAAGAGTGTTCTAGTTCCTCAACTTGGAGAAGATCCACCATCTATGTGGAGAGAAATTGCACGATGACATGGCTGAACTCAACCTGCTAATGGTGACTTTGTACTGATTCCTACGTTAAGCAGTGACCACCCGATGCTGCCCAAGCTAGGCAGGGAGATTGGGCCCAGATCAGGGCTGATACAGATCAGGCATTGCCCATTTGACACATCCCTAACTTGGGAGTGCAGTGCCATCATCTACAATGTATGGGAATTAGGTCCGTATTATTGCGTGTTATGTAGGCTATGGGTTTGGGGTGGATCAGAGCTCAAATCCTAGTGTGGAGTATCTGCCGATTCAATGCAGCCCCGTGGCACTTGTTATATCGTCAGGTGTCCGAAGAGTGTCCATTTTGTTGCTCCTCCAGCTAGAAAACCTCCCCATGGGAACCAATAACTCAGCAGCTGTAGGCCACAATGGATGGCATTGCTTCCACCTCAACACACCATTCAATTGTCCAAAAAAGGCCCAATTTTTGCACGCACAATGTACAGTCCTCTTCATCTTCAGAATTCCATTTTTTGATGATAATGAGCGGTCCACACATGCAGGATGGGGCCACGATTCCAGCACGATACCGCATTACTACCAAATTTGATTTTCAACTTAAGCCGTTTGATTCTGTTGGATCAAAGCTACCATGTACACCATTTTGTTCTAATTATTGATCATACAACAACACACAGAGTTTGGTCTGCCATGTGCAAATAATAGCAAATAATGCACGAATTGAAGGCGAGAGCCACACTCAATTAATTGCAGTGAATGGACAGTACTATGCATTTACCTTAGTTAAAATGAATTGACGAGGTTGATGTTTAAGACTTCTTTTCAACTTTTGCGCGCATCAGTGAACTTCTTCCTATCAATTCGCATCATTGAAGTGCTTCCCATCAATACATATTATCTGGGATGAACATGCCTCCTGCCCCTCCTCCCCAAATGATGCAACAGTTCTCTCCTCTCTCATCTCTCCCCCCATCACAGCCTCATAATTCCATGTTTGATGATAAGGAATAAGGAGCGGTACACACATGCAGGAATGGGCCAGATACCAGCATGATACCGCATTATACTGCCAAATTTGAAAATCACAGCTACCAAATACGCCATTTTTGTTCGAATTGCTTGTACAACAACAACAACATGCAATGAAAAAACATGGAGTTTGTGGTGAGGTCTGCCATGTGCAAATAACAAAAAATGCATGAATTAAAGGTGAGAGCCACCACCACAATCAATTATAAATGCGTGAATGGACAGTACGAGACATTTAGTTAAATTGAATTTACGAGGTTGATGGTTAAGACTTCTCTATCACTTCTTCATCTCTTTACTTTACAACTTTAGCGCGTCTATCATAGAATTTCTTCCCATTAATAAATGTTATCTGGGATGAACATGCCTCCTCCTGCCCCTGCCCCCAAATGCAAATGATACGACAGTTCTCTCCTCTCCCCTCCCCCCACTCCCAACCACCTCCCTCCAAACCCCTCAATTCTCAACAAAAAAATTTACTCAATCAACTTGGGCCAAACAGTCTTGGGATCATGATGATCATACTGATTCGTGGGCAATCCCAACTTCCTCCTCAATGGAACCACAATCAACGGCAGGCATATTCCAATGGATGCAATGGTCAATGAAAATGCAATAATGGGTTGACGATGGATCAACGATTTGAACCATCCCTTGCCGTATATACCGTGTGTGACGCCGAGGGCTCCACCGATGGTGGAGAGCATGGCGATTTCGTGTCCGTCTATGTGCACCATTTTTGTTCTTTACTATTATTGCGATTTTTGGTTGTTTGTTTAGCGTGATTTCAGTTAGGATCATGGTGAATGGGGCGCAGACGAACATACGAGAACAAACACAAACGGAACAAATGTAAGATATACATGCAAATATTGCAGAGAGAGGAGGCGATACTATCAATTCCACGAGCCAGCTCGGAGGGTGGCGCGAAGTTGGGATTTGATGAGCGAGTCGACCTTCTCATCACAGCGCCCCGACACGGGGTGAAATACTTCTAACAATTGACAACATCCTCCCGGCGACGTTTTAGACGCATCGGCGCCCGAGACACAATCGTCATGGTGCTCACCTTCTTCTTGATGATTTTGATCGATTTGAGTTTGAGCGTTTGAGGCTGTTTGAGGGGGGGGGGAAGGGGGAAGCGGTGGGGGCGTTTTCCGGGCGATGGCGAATGACGGGCGGCCCCTGTGCCCTGGATCTGTGCCCCTGGCTTTGGTACAAACGAGAAATTTAGACGTGACTAAGATTGACCGGCGCGTGATTGATACTTTGGCACTTAGGAATCAATACAAATCCGCTTGGCGATTATGCAAAACCTAACTTAGCCAGGTGCAACTCTTAGCTCTTTTCAACGGCTCTCTTACATTACCCGCTCGATCTGCACTCGAGCCAATGGCCGTGAAAAGCAGTTCAATAGCAATAGCGGCCCTAATTTTCCGCTCTACTACTAACTGAACACTAGACATAACCGTTCCAAGAACCCCCCCTTCACCATGTCCCATCCATCCTACCTCATCACCGCCATCTCCAACTCCGGCCAGGCTCCCGAAACCTCCTACCGCCAACTCCAAAATGCCGCCGCATGTCCATCCGCACCCTACGGCGAAATGTTCAAACTCGAAGTCCCCTCCCTCATGGTCGGCACCCTAGATTCCCTAATGAACCTCTCCGACGATCTCGGCAAAACAGACTCCCTCATCGAATCCATCGTCCGCAAGGTCGAAAAATCTTCCATCGAACTAGCCGGAAAGAAAGCCACCGAACTCACCGTCGGCGGCGTCCCCTCCACACGATACATACAGCAATTCGCATGGGATTATGCCAAGTTCCCAAATCGTCGTCCGCTCAAGGAATTAGTCTCGTTAATTTCCGGAGGCGTGGCGGCGGTCGATGAGGAATTGAAGCAATTGTCGAACAGTTATGGGGAGAAGCAGGTGGCGTTGCAGGATGCCAAGAGGAGGAAGGGGGGGAATTTGTTGAGCGTGGATTTGAACGATGTGTTGGATGAGAAGACTGCGAGGGGGTTGAGGATTCATGATTCGGAGTATTTGAAGACGGTGTTTGTTGCTGTGGGGAAGGCGCAGAGGGAGGGGTTTGAGAAGGATATTTATAGTATGGGCGCGGAGTTGGTCGGATATGGTGGTGAGTTTATCAGAAGCTGAGCCATCGTTTTGGTATTGTCCTCTGTTTATTTTGTTAACGTTCAGTCTACTTTGGACGAGCGCCATATTGGTGGTACTTTCATTGCATTTGTTTTCTCATTTTCTGTTCGCAACTTCATTCATCACTGGTAACAACCTACTATAACTTATTACAGGACCAGACTGGGCCAACAACCCCTCTGGACTCGGAAAATCTCACAACTTTGGATCTCAGGTAGATAGACACGGAACTAAGGGATCTCCCGTCGTTCCTGGATCATTGGAAAAGGTTATGGAAGATAACGATAGTGCCTTGTACACTATCACTGTTTTGAGGAGTATGTATGAGGTGAGTTTTGGCTGTGAAATCTGTTTGTACTGTTGTCGTGTGTTTCATGTTGACGTGGTTGAAACAAGAGTAATTCGCTCGTGCACTCAAACGTACCCTTCATCTCACTCAAACAAACTCTCTTCACGCCTCGGCATGCCGAACACCCAGGCTGGATACTACGAAGGCGAAGAATTCGTTCCAGGCACCAAAATCGACCTCCTCGACGCCTTCGCCAAGGTCCTACGCGAAAAACGCTACATGGTCCGCGAAAACTTCACCTACGACCCAACCCAACAGGGCAAGGCGGCGATGGCCCTCGAACAGCTCCAGGTAGAAGTCGACAACATGCGTTCCGGATTGACGCGGTGGTGCAAGACACATTACGGAGAGGCGTTTGTCGCCTGGATGCATATTAAGGTCATTCGAGTCTTTGTGGAGAGCGTGTTGCGTTATGGGCTTCCCGTGGACTTTACGGCCGTGTTGTATAAGGTGACAGCTGGGAAGGATGTACAGCTTGTGGGCGCCTTGGATAAGACGTTTGGCGAGAACAAGAGTAAGGAGGAAGATATTGAGGACGAGGAGGAGTATCATGATTTTGTATTGATCAAGTTCGATCCGTAAGATGTGTGGTTTGGAGCGAGATAGGATGGCGGTATTTGCAGGCTATTCATGGCACAATTTTCATGTTGCTGAGCAAATAATGGATGTAATGGCATTGGCGCGCTTTTGTCTAACAAGCCCGTCTTTGTACCGAACTGGCATATGTTAGGTTTAGATAGGAGAACGCCCAATATTTTAATTTATGTTGATACTTTGTTAAATTGGCAAGAAATTAGATATTTCCTTACCAAAGTCAGTACCTAACCTGGCGACTTTCAATTGACATGCACTTGCAAGAGCTACTGTGACATTTGCAACAAGTATTATTTCTGCAGTACCTATTGCCATGGGCCATATTATTCATATTTTGATGCTAGATATGTTTATTTGCCTACTTCTCGTGCATCTTCTTTCTCAAGAGGAAGACCAAGAGTAATCATGCATTAAACGGTTGCTCGATCACAATAATAAAATTAAGAGCAGAATCTAAGTAGGTTAAAAAACGTCAGCAACTTCTTTTGTCTTAAAGAGAAAAGGTATCTGTTAGTGTCTACCATAAGCTTCGTTTTCACCTCTGCCTCTAGAGAGAGCATCAACAACTGATGTGACCGCAATTATTCTTATTTTTAGTCTTCAGAATAGCTGCAACAGTTCTGACTCCTAAAGCTGGGTTTCATTATCTACCTACACGAGTTCACCCAAGCCTGCATCATTTTCACCTCTCCTCCACTTTTCACGGTTGTCCGATCTTCTTTTTTGCACGATACGTACTTTCGTCTGGAGAGAGATATTTGCGTGGGATTCATTCTTAAGTTTGTTTAGATCGCACCTACGATGTAGATATACGATTGAATTTATAACACGGTCTCATAAATTTTACCAAGCGGCAACAATAACAACTATCAACAGGGAATACGTTACCAACCAAACTTAATCGAACTGACAACTGACAAGATGGTAGCCATGAATCTGATTCTATACATCTTTGCTTCGTAGCCTTATGTGCGTCCATGTTGTCTTCGGTAAGTTGATTTTTGATAATCTCTTGGAACGAGATAAAAAATATCCTGTCCATCGATAGAAACCTCACCGTGTGACCTACTTCGTCCTACAAAAACAGGCGAGGGTCTCCAACAAATGTGAGTGCTTACTTTTGACTGATTTCTGATCAAAAAATCTGTTATGCAAAGGCAAAGATATCAGCTATCCACTCACCATATTTTGGAGTAATTGGTGTTATCACTTTCGCAGGTCCCCAATAAGAATAGTATGGAACAGCATAGGCTTCGTAGGAACACATTATCATGCTGGGATAATATTCGGTCGAACCAGTGTAAAGCATGGCAGTTCACCTGAGCCGCGCCGGAAATATTTTGCTCGTTGTACTAGTAAAAATCAATGCGCCAAAGAGTGCGGCAATATGCGTTAGGGTAGGCTCAGTTCGTGCTGGTCCCAGACTTGAACGTTATTGCATGCCCAGTAGGTGTGGAGCGCCGTGTCAAACTAGCTCACACTGTAGTATTAGTATGCTGGAGAGTGTAGCAGGTGGGAAGTGCGACTGAGGATTACTTCATGTTTGATAGATACTCTTGATTGATTGACTGACACGACTTGAATCCTGATTACTAATTGACTGTTATTACTTGATTGATTGATATAAATAAATGAAATGACTCTATTGAAAGGTTCGCCACACTAATATTATACATGGTGGCACTTCCTAGCAGTATTCCAAATTTGTCGGATCCTACTCACAAGGACACTGCGTATGAGCTCAATGCTGATGTTATTGATTCCAAGTTTGCCCTTTGTCTCAAGGATTGATGGTATGCCGAAGAGGACATCTACTCCGCCCATGAGTATTTGCTGGAAACACGTGCTTGTCATTAATTGCTGTCATCAATGCCAGTGTTAGAATATCTAGTAGTTAATAGATATGGTTAAGGTTCAAGAATGACTTTTCAATGCCAATTATAGATGGCAGTGAAAGGCAAAGCTAATAGTGAAACAAATCAAGCAAGGAACTAGAGCCAAACCCTTGTTTGCGAAATTTTTACCGCAAGGTTTACTATGGTTTCGTCCATATCTCCCTCTTCCACACACATCCCAAACCAAAATAATACCAAACTCGATTATCGCATTGAACTAGCTCTATTCCACCGAATCTATGTTGCAAGATTCTGTATGAGCCTCTACTATCTCCCACCATTAGAGGCATGCATTCTCCACTCATTTCCATAATTTTGTATATGCTTCCTCTTCAACCCAATCTGTAGCGATCCCTCCATGATAGTACGCCCATCAACCCTTTTTGGAAACTCCCGAAAGTAATTTAGAATCCCCTCAAACTTCAACCCCAACAAATCCTTCGATGCATGATCTAACAATGATAGCATGACGCGATAGACCACCTTCCATCCTTCAACTAAGAAACAATCCCACACTCGTGCCACCAACTCGAATGGGAATTTGCTCACGTAGATCGTCACCAACCACTCGGTAATGAACATGGATACATGTACACCCTGCTCCTCAAAGTGCTTGTACAATTCTGGAAGGAATTTGTTTATCAACTTCTCGGCAATGTAGAGCACCTCGTGCGTGCCCGCCATATCCTCCCCGAATAAATCACAGAGCTTATAGGGTTGGTGGTTCATTGTCACTACCAATAGCCAGAAGGAGGATTCCTCGTCATTGTTTAAGAAGGTAAGGAACATGGCAACGATGTAGTTCATTCCCTGGCAGTAGCCCACAGTTGTGTCATACATGTTGTAGGCACGTAGAATGTTTCGCAGTGCATCCTGGCCATGACCCAGTCTCAATGCTGCTTCTGAATCCTTTGTGGTTTGTTGTGTACAATTGTTGTTGCTCCCTCTCTTTCCAAAACCTACAAGGAGTGCGTCGTCATTGGGAGTTTCTCCTCCATTGCAACAATCAAGAAGCTCATTTGAGAAGTCGACCTTGAACTCTCGCTTCTTCGATTCTATGACCTGTGCAACATTGTTGTCGGAAGATGTATTGTCATCTTCTCCATTATCACCTATTTCGTCATCATCATCTGATGGCATATCATTATTATCAGAGCTATTCATCTGATTCCCATTCAGCTCATTTTCATCCTCCTCATCGAACCCGCTGTGAAAAAGATAATGCCTCGGAAAAGTCCGATGAATGTCCCTCTCTACAGTTTCCAACAAGCTCCCTACCTTACTAATACTCGTTGTATCACCAGCACTTTCCAATTCTTTCATTTTGTTGTATTCTACATTAGCTTTGGATACAAGTTGTTTGTACATTCTAGGATTTGCAGCCATCAGCGTGTCTGCTTCTGTTAAGGTAGTCCATGCCTTTTGACGTAGTGAATCTGGTAGGCCACGTCGTGCGTAGGATTTTAATTTGGCTTGAGATAGGTTGGATAATGCGGCGCTGGAGCTGGAGGTAGAACTATCTTTTGATTTAGTTTTTGCTTGTCGTTGTGCTCCTTCTCTTTTTTTGTGAAGCATCTTTTCCCATTTGTGTTTGTCCTTGGGACGACTGCTACCGCCACCAGCGTTACCATCTTTCGTGCTTGAGCATTGCTCATCGTCCTCGAGCAAAAAGCCATACTTGTCCATCCGAATGATCCCACCGTTGCCGTCCTGAAGAGTTTTGGGTGCCACCAATGTTGGCTCCGCCGCTGCCGACGAAGCATTCTTCTTCTTGCCAAAGAGACGATTCATCTCTTTCTCTGTTTGCCAGTCACACTTGACAATCGTTCCTCAACGGCGCTGCACGATGGCAGGAAGACGCTATCTTGGGGTGTTACCTCTGAGCTGCAGGCCAATGTAAGTGTAAGCCGCAACCGCAATAGCTTTGTTCTGTCGTGTCCAAGCTCGTGTCATGCATGGTCCTGTTTTAGCTCGCAGTAACCAACTCTTTACGAGCTTGGTGTACTGGATCTGCAAGGGTAGCAAAGCTATTATTCATTGCAGCGATAACCAATCGATTAGATTAATTATATCAGGAGCGCACTAGAAATAGAAAGGAGAGTGGACCTGATCACATCACGCCTACGTACAATCTACAATAATAGTAATAGGTATTGTGTGGTTAGTTTGTATCAGCTATATTAGCGATACGTTGGCGATGTTATACATACGTACCACGGTACTATCCAGGTGAATCTAACAATCTTGTACACAGCAAAAAGCAGCCCGAAAAGTAAGAAAGCCAACACCATACCCCCCAACAATTGTATGTGCCACAAAGTAGAACGTTCAATTGTACAGAGAAGAGAGAATGGATAGTGCAAAGAAAATGTCTGAATCAAGTGTCCAAATCCAAAATCATTCAGGTAACCAAAGGAAGCCGTAACAGTTGTTGCAGAAAGTAAGATGGAAGCAGCCGAGATAATAAAAGTCCACCAAAATAAAGTAAATAATGATCATGTGTCAAAATTGAATATCCGTCCTGGAAGTAGAATATTGTAGGAGTCCTACAGCGCTCACAATTTCCACAGTCACAAAAGGACGAGGAGCTACCGGAGTCGCTGCTGTCTGAAGTGTGCCCGTTCTCCATAATGCTATTGGAGTCACTGTTGTCAGAAGCGTTCTTCAAAAACTAGTGTAGGTATAATCATCCAACTGAGTGGGAGGAGGTTGGGGTGGTGGTAGGGCGGTGGTGTGAAGAGAATTGACGGTAGGAAGAACGCCGTCAATAATTCGTTCTTCGTTGCCCCGCGAAATGCGGTGGATAAACGAAGGGGAAGAAGGAGAAGGGCACCCCCGATGAGTAGGTGTCTCATCCCACAGGGTAGAATCGTCCCAAGGAATTAGGTGATGTTCCAAGGGTGGGGTTGGCACACTGTAGTAGTGACCAACAAAAACGGTTCCAACAGGAACGGTTCCAACAGGACAGGTTCCAACAGGATCTGGTTTGTGGTTTGTCATGATGTTCCCGAGGAGAAGACCCACGTGTAGTTTTAGAGGTGGGCGTTGGGGCGAGTAGACCACGCCTGCGGTCTAAACGAAGTTGATGCCTCATGGCACTCTCGAAGGCTGCCTGCGTCATGCCAACGTCAGGGGTGGTACGAAGGTATTGTCGACGAAGAAGTACATCTGAAGACGGGTTCGCGCCACTTTTATGTTAGGTACAGTACCTACGTACG
>JALLAU010001349.1:0-10326 GCA_036939495.1 Thalassiosira hispida | reverse complement strand
ACAACAACAACAACAACAACAACAACAACAACAACAACAACAACAACAACAACGAATTATCTAGTTGTCGTGCGTCGTCATCATCGTCGTCGTCGTCGTTGATGGCTCCTCGACGGCCACCTCGACCGACAGCTACTCGAAGGAGTTGGTAATGCGAACAAGTATACTCTTTATCAATGCTCCAGAGTAAAAGAGTGGGGATCAAGGATCTGTCTGTGCAAGGATGGCAGCGCAAAGAGAGAGGCACAAAAACAACTGAGTAAGAGAGAGAATATATTTTTTGGCGGGCATAGTGGCAAACCAAGTAGGCGATGAGTGGAACTTCTAACCATAAGTGTCCGAAAATTCCACAACTGTTCCCTGAAAGGTTCCACCAATCCTGATTTTGATGAAACTTCTCATCACTAGATAGGAAGGAGCATACTTGACTGAGGAATCGGGAGTCTCTGACACGTCCCCCAGCTACCTATGACGATCGATATGACTGTCGCTTGGTACTCGAGATATCACAGGCTAAACTAGCCTAGGATAGTTTTGGGTGGGATGTCTGTCATTCTTGAGTGTTAACTCTGCTCTTGAGGTTTCTATCTGATATTAATACTGATATCCTTCGTGAACGATATCTTTGGATATTTTCTACTCTGTCTCAATGAGATGATGCGACACTCACCACAATTTCGGAGCAGGTGCCTAGCTAGATTAGCTAGAGAGATCCCTTTGCTTGGGAAGCGAACGCCCAGGGAAAGAATAAAGTCAGCATGCACGAATTCAACCAGTTCTCATTGCATTTTTAGATCTCACAGAACACTAAGCTCATAAAATCCAAATCCTTCCCAACGCAGGAGATCTCCATACTAATACTATCACTGCAGCAACAACCAATCATGCCACTTGGACATAATCGCCGTCAGGAGCGCCGCGAAGACCGCCGAGAAGATCGCCAAGAACGCCATGGACACACCGAAACTCCCTTCGACGATAGTGGCCCCGCCTCCTACGTCATGCGCCAGAAGCTCCTCGGCTTTGGCAATGACTTTGAAATCAAGAAGGCATCACGTCGTCAGGGAGGACGTATCGGCCCTGTCGCCTTTTATGTGGACAACAAGGTAGTCCGTGTCCGCGAGACATTCAACCTACGCAAGTCCCGCACCGGCAGTGTCCTCTACCAAATCCAAGAACGCAAGGCACGTGTTCGTGATTCCATGGCCATTGAAGATGGAAGTGGACACAAGGTTGCCGAACTCAAGAAACGTGCCGTGGGTGTCGTCCGTGACAACTTTGTGGTTAAGATCCGGGGTGATCGTGATTGGCAAGTCCATGGTTCTATTCTTGAACATAATTTCAACATTAAGGAAGGTGGACGTTCGATTGTTACGGTTCACAAGAATTGGGTAGCTCCCATCAAGGATTCATACTTTATTGATATTGATGATGGATGTGATGACGAAGCCTTGGCTGTTATGGTTGTTATTGGCCTTGAGGACATGACTGACTAGATTAAACAGGTATCCATTTAGCGCTTCGGCGAAAATTGGGCGATAATGAAGACACGAATGAAGATTGAAAGAATTAGTCTTGATAGATAGTACGGCGAACGTGTGTAGCTAATCTTAACTGGTGGTTATAAAATATCAAGAGTAAGATAGAGTAGATCGTTGCAATATTACATTTTGCTATCTCTAATAGTCTTCCAAGATAGGTCAATTTAAAGAAGCTTAAAATACTGAAAAGCTAGGTTTGCAGATAGAAGGGGAAGTTATTTTGATACAAGATATGATTGATATCTCGAGGAATTGACATCTCAGTATCAATGAATACACAAACACCCGTTTCAGGAAAAGTCTTTTCTGAGTAGCCTTTTTTTATCATCTCCGTGGATAAAATATATATTAATAGAATTTACTCTAACTCATGAAATCATTATCTTGTTCAGAGTTTGTAGGATCTTTGATTTGGTTTCATAGAGTTCTACATAATCATCTGCCGTTTTGTTTTGACATCATTCAGCTGTACACAATATGAAACATAATCAGCCACAGTCTAATTCGTGTATCTAGTATCGTTCTTCGAAAATTATAAATTAAGGTTGTATTACAACAAAATATCCTTGAAAGGATCACTATCAAAAGGAGCCACCGTTATGTTTCATGCTGAGCCAATAAATTGCTGTCAATGCCGATCGAGTCTTCACCTTATCATGGGCACCGTCATGTTCATCGGGCAATACGTCCTCGATATATCTTCGTCAGTGTATCTTTCTGACCTTATCGAAGATAGAACTTTCGTCATCTTCTCTTGGCTCTGATTCGGGAGCTGGATCTGACTCTTCCAAAGCTGGCGCCGGACAATGATGTCCCTAAAATGCTCTCGGCCATCTTTCTTTTCCTTTCGGCGGTAGGCCACAAGTGTAATGAATAAAAAGAGGAACAATATCAAATATGCCCACCATTCCACACTACCATCTCTAAAACTACTCGTTGAGAGGCGATTATCTCTCTCGACAGATGAAACTGCAGGATCTTCTCGGTAAATACAGTTTTGGTAACTGGACACAGTTGGAATCGACGTTTTCTGTACTGGAGACAAGGTGGGACTAGCAAGATTTCCTGAGTGATTTGGTGAGGTTGATCACAGAAGAAGGGATCCATATAGATTGTGTGCTTGTGCTGGACGACGGCAACTGCATTGGGTTTGATCGAGGCGGTAAGAATGCTGTAGACGATGGTCCAATCGTTGGATACTGAACTCTGCAAACAGTCAGATTGGTGCTTGGTGTTGCCGCTCTTGCTGCTGGACTTGCCAAGCTTGTTTGAATGATTGCTGCTCTTGATTGAATTCTTCTTTCTCGTATGCGGTAGAGGGTTATGCTCAAACAAGTTGTTGTCGTGATTTGAGTATGACCAAGTGCTGTGATCAAATAAGTTCATCTCAATGCTTCGTCGATTGGCTCTTCAGCAGTGGGCCGTGCAGACGGCACGGCTACGAGCAACACCAACACGGGTAGTGACATGTTCCAATACATTGCTATTCAGCATAAACATACTATTGAGGATAGAAAGACGATGGCATGGAGGGCATGGAGTATGCTGCTCCATCACACTGCACTCCATTGTCGTTACTCATATTATCAGCTGTGCATTAATGCGATTCCAACACTTCAAAAACAAAATAATAATATATTCTCCATCATTCAAAAAATGCCCAAACTATACCGCTGCTAGGAGACTCTCACATGAAGGTTCTGATCAAAGTATTGTACTCTGCCAAAAAGCATGATCCTCACTGCAACTGATTTGGACATGGCATAAAGATTCAAAGACACTAATATATCGACATTGTTTTATACATTAGAGATAATGATACGTCTTTGTTTTTGTTTACAGCTTGTCTCACACTCACACATACACACCTTCATATCAATACTCAACAAACACGGCACCTATCCTTTGTTATCAGAGCTTACTTATGAGCACGTATACTTGACAAAAGTATTCAACACCTCCCCAATCCCATCATCGTCACTAGTATCATCTGAAACGACAGTACTAGTTTCATCCACGCTATCAAACGCACCGTCACCCCCCAAAACACTCTTGTCAAATGTCACCAAATTACTCCTCCGATGGGGACTCCTACTCCTACACCTACGACTGCGATGATTATCCATAATCTCCTTGTCCACCATCAAACTCTCCAAACGAATCTTTTTCAATTCCAATTCAGCCTTTCGTGTTTCTACTTCGGCATTGAGCATTGCTGCTCGTGATAGTACGTCGTAATAATACCCATTCTTGGTGGAATCGTTAGCATCGGCACATGCGGAAGTAGTGGCTTTTTTTAGAAGTAATTTCTTTTGTTGTTCTAGCGTTTGTTCTGCCATCTTGATCTCGCCGTCTTCGATTGCAGTGATACCGTCTTCCTTGCTTACGACATGTTTATTATCAGTACTGGATGTTTCATCTTCGAGACCATCGCTGATGATGCCTGTGCATGTAAAGATGGACACGAGGCAGCCGCTATCATCACCACCATCAGGGCTGTCATCATTTGTTGATGTTTTTGCCCGAACTTCAATCTGTACATCTTCTTCTTCTCGTTCATTGTTTGCTGTCGCTATCAAAGTATAATCTTGAGCATCATTATTACTGCATTTGCCTTTCACAGCTTCATCACCATCAACATCATCGAGAGTATCAGCTAGAAGATCCATCGCCGCCGCCTCCTTCTTCTCAGCGTCACCATGCTCGCGATTGTCACTATTGTCACCATCATCACCACCGTCACCACCGTCACCATCGCCACCACAGTGACAATAAACATCCGTCATATCCTCCTTCGCCGAAGTTGCCGCTGCCTTTAACGGCGAGATAAAGAGCGATGTTACCGTCGATGATACGCTATCAGAAACCGTTTCGACACCCACTTCGAGTGAGCTGTAAAAGGTTCGAAGTGCCGCGTCGAGATTGTCGCCCGTTCGGGTCAAGAGGGGAGTCTCGCCATCGTCGCTCATACAGCCAACATTGATGTTGGTGCCGTTGTTGGTAACATCATTTTGATGTTGCTGTACATGGACATCTGGGTCTACTTGCGTCGTGTGAGGGTTACTGGAGAGTGATTGCGGTTGCGATTTCTCAACCAGAAAGGAGCATTCTTCAGTGGCCACCGAGCAGCAATCTGTATCTGTTCTGCTGGCCGTTCTGCTGTTCCTGAGCGGAATGGAGGCGGCAGCGAGATCAAGATCATCGTTGTTGGTAGTTAAGCTGATGTTCATGATGATATCAAAATGATTGGAGCCCTGCTTCTCCTCCTTCCATCAATACGATACGATTGATTCTGCCGCGCTGCTGGGATGAGATATCGTACCCCTTGCAAACCCCTTGATGAAAATAATGAGTGCCATGCTAGCTCGTACGATATTTCACACATCATATTTGCCCGATATTTGCGTGTAGAGAGATAGGTTACCTGTCTCATTTAGTACTGCCCTTCTCAGATACCTTTTACGTAGACAATACTAATTCCGCTTCACTTTCTACGTTGGATGTAGCAAACTGAGAAGGATCACAATTCAAAGAAGCCGCCGATTTTTACTAGGTTCTTCGCCCTCTCGTTCGCCCCGCCCAGCAGGAACTTACCTAACAACCACCTAACATCCACTGCTAGAGGAGCACGCCCATGCCTGTGATGTGTGTCAAACACATACGCTCAGCACTTTATGGCAACTATTGTATACTCTCTGCCCCACCTACTAAGTACATTTCCCGCCGACGGAGGGCAGTCTTCGTGCACAAAAACAGAGAGATAATACTCAACGGACAGGGCATCTGATTTGTAGATGAGCCGCACACGGCTTGTCGCGTACTATATGTGCTGAACCACCATCATGTTCATCTTCCAATGTAAGTAGAAGGGCTTTCTTTGCCACCACAGCCACCAGAGAAATGCCTATATCGATCCTTCTTTTCCCAGCAGCTGGTTGGGGCGACGTGAGGGGTGTTTCTTCACAGTAAACGACACACACGACACCGCATACATCCTCGTGGGTTGGGTATGAGAGGATTCAACAACACCCTTCCGGAACTTCTGAAACATAGGTAGCTGAATTGGATGGAAATTCCCTCAACCTCAATCACATCGAACGATCATCGACAATCAGCACTCGCAACAACTACATACTCTTTGCTACCAATAATCAACTTGTGATTATCGATTTGCAGTACCACCCACTTGAGAATGAGAAGTCAGAAGCTTCCTTCTCAGACTTGTTAGTTGAAATTACGTGTAGTGTAGTTGTATGACTGGAAGTACCAATGCGCCCGAAGCACAATGTATCCATTCTTGATGCACCAAAAGAAATGCTTATCTGTTTTACTATTTGAGTCACTTTGGAGCAGCCTGATTCTGTACACTACTTGTTTCCAACGAGAGTTGCCGATCTATTGGGTAATGTGAAGGTAGGGGGTGAGCTGGTTGGTTTGAGTGAAGCTCTAACTGTCACCAAAATCACATCCATAGTCCGTGATGGGGTACGTAGTTATCACAATTCCCCATTATCAGGCAAATAAATCCTTCCCGAACACTGCAACTCATTTTGTAGATGGTATCATTGCATATTCTCTCACCGAAAAGAAAGGAGAAACTACTGTACTTGGGCCGTTATTCCATGGAATTTGCAAGGTAGACAAGCGCTTGTGCACCACCCAAGTTGGTGATAAAAGGAGGTTTCCACAACATCCTAATTGCTTCTACTGTGTGTGTCACAGAAATGCCTATCTACATTCAGGCTGTGCTCACTCCGTTCCTTGTCATTCTTGGTTTTGCGACTGTGCTAAGTTATTGCATTGGATTGGTCCTTTTATGTTCGCCATGGTATTGGCCTACATGGTCCGGTTCTCGATGAAGAAGAAGCAGGCACTTTGTAGGTAGCTCAATCAAGGTGTGTGTCAAGTGTATTCCATTAGATTCAAGTTGATTGTCACATCCATACTAGTGGAAAAAAGTGATCACGTATCAGTATCAGATGATCACATTTGTTTGTACAGATATTTGTTTTGGTCAGTAGTATGGAACAAACACGTACTTGGCAGCATGGAGTTAATTAAAATTAGTTAGGTTCAACGAATCTGAGACCGCATGGAGTATTATTTATTATATTTCGGTCGATGAGAGATGGAACACATTTGGCAGAATAAAATGATAACATCTTTCTATTATTTTAGTGTATGTTATTTACTTCATTTGGGGCCATTTATTACACCTTGGTATCAATCAATGCAATGCGATGCAAAGAACAAAGTGAGGGAAAGTGGGCAGTATTGGTACACAAATCAGCACGAATCCTATCAAAAACAATACAGTAGATGTACGATAAGCATTCCAAGTTAGGGCCTCGGATATGCCTAAGAAAGGATGTTTTATCATAAACACAAACATTATATCGCAGAATCTACTGTATACAATCTCGTTGCTTTCGTCTACCTCCTCATCATCGTGTGGGGCGAGTGTGGCATTTATATTTCATTCGTTAGTGAAATATATCCATGACATGCATTACACGTTCTACTGAAATTTTGTTTGTCGTTATATTTCATTCTCGACCCGTCATGCCATTTCGTCAGAACTACATTTCTGCATTGTTTCTAGGGCACTTTCATACCAAGGATCTCGTACATGATGCTCTATCTGCTCCCTCTAGCTTTCTACTGCTCACACTACGACCATGACTATTCATAGATTCGTCATTGCCATTATCATTATCATCATATGCTGCCATCAAGCTAAAAATATGGTCTTTGTCATGTAATGATGGATGTTGCTGCTGCTGTTGCGCTATCAATATCATGAAACAACAAAAGAAAGCTTGTGATAAATGGGTGAATATAATTCCTGACATGTAGACGATGAACACTATTGTCATGATTACGGCTGTGGTAGTACTGTGTTGTGATGAAGAATTGGCGTAGTGTGAGTCATCATCATTGCCCTTCTTCTTATCATAGCCTGTGTTGGTGTCGTCGTTTCGATTAGGAGCGGAATTTAATATCGGCTGATGATGTTCCTCTCTACTACTATTGTTATTGTTGCTGTTGCTGTAATAGTCGTATTGATATCCTTGTCTTCTTCCTCGTGGTGGCTTGTTGCGACGGCTGTTGTTGTTGCCATGACCATGATGACTCTTCTCTGTACCATTATTATTCCTGTGATGGTGATAGCGTCGTTGCTGTTGCTGGCCATTATCAATGACGCGACTTCTCGAAGAACTTTTTGATACACTATCTGAATGATGATGGCGCATAATGTCGCCGCCGCCCTCCACTGCTTCGGAGTAGGGGTACCTTCTTATTATTTGTCGTCTACTACTGATATACTTCTCCGAGGAGCTTACACCAGCACTAACATCGGCACCAGTATGTGAATGTCTCCTTCCGCCGCTGCTACTGCAACTGCTACTGCTGGCCTTGACTGCTTCGAAGTACGGATATCTTGGTTGTGGTTGCCGTCTATTATTCTCCGTGAAGGGAACCATTATTAATTTGGTAGCTTGCTCTTTATTCTAATTCTGGTGGCTCCACTGAATGAATTCCGCTTAATGTTAGTTTTGTATGGTTTGTCACACGATAGTTTGTCATTGTGTGCAACGCCCGCCTCCTCTCTGCGGCGCGGCTGCATGATCGTTCGTTGATCGCGGTGATCGGCGGCGGGCGGGCTTTGAGTTCGTTTGGACTTGTAACTTGGGAACAAACACCGCAAAAAGACTGAGTCAATGACTTTTACTTCTTCATTTTTACTACTCTTATTAGGAATCAGTAGCATTATTTCTCACAATCTCAGACAGTCTTTACAATGACTCATGATGGGTGTCCATGTCCATGCCAATGGCCGATAAAAGGCATAAGGTACATATGGTGTTCAGGTAAGCAACGCATCTATTGCCCTAAGATGACATTTTAATGTCTTTGATGTCCTTTTGGTGGATGTTGTGTATTTTCAGACTGTGTCTCTACCTATCTGATCGCAAGGAAATAATGACACATGCATCGACATCTTCCTCGTCAGCAATTGAGACTGGCAACAACCATTCTAGAATCTCATGTGCATGTGATTTGCCCATTGCCCACCTCTTGTAAAACTTCTCGCGCAGCGCATTAGCATAGCATAGCATATTATGTACCTAGCATGATTCCATACAGAATTCAATTGCAATTTCAACCATGCTGGAACGTCTCCGCTTCTCCATCCCAATCAGCATCACAATAAATGCGCCCGTGGATATAGTCTGGGATGCAGTGACTGACATTCCAAATCACCCCAAAATTCTATCCAGTGTCGTCAAGGCCAAGCCGATCGAAGATCGGTGTAGCAATTATAGAAGTAGCGCTACAAGCGGCGGCGGAAGTGCCGAGGACATCGCCACCAGCGCCCGATCATCCTTGAATAGTAATAATCTCCATAATAATGAAGCTACGAATAATAGCCAACAAGCTAATGCCAGTAGCGCATCTGACCAATCAACACTCCTAATACTACCCTGGGCGCAACGGAGAGCAATGTCCTTCATGGGATCAAAGTGGAAAATCACACGTCTAAGCGTGTTGGAAAATCAGCGCTATTCCAACACCATGATCATTACGCAGTATAGCGAAGAAGAGAGTGGTAGAAACAGTTTTACAATGTCGACGCATCAGATGCTCGGTGCTACTTGCTCATTGAAAATTATTGTCGAGCCGATAATGTCGTCAATATCAATAGAGCAGCCGCAGCATCCAACTAGAAGTCACGGCGACGGCGACGACAACAATAACAACAACACAAATCCTCAAGCTACACCACAATTGTCACAAGCAACGATATCATCATCGTCATGCCGGGTAACAGCAATTATGACCATGATTCCATATCAATTCTTTGTCAAATTATTAGGCATCATGTGCTGTCTGTGTTTATTAAAACACAGAGCACGAATGGCTATGGAGTGTGACCTTGAAGATTTTCAAAACTATTGTGAGGGGAAAGTAGAAGTCGCTACTGATGCTGATGCGGTAACAAAAGAAGTAGTAGGAGTGTTGGAGGAAGATAATGAAGAATGAAGTAGTGATGAGGAAAGGAACATTAATGAGGAGCAAGAGATGATGATGGTGATGCATGAGGTGGAAGAAGAGAACGAGGCAGATGTTTGCAGGGGGGAGCAGCAGTAGTAGTAGTAGTAGCGGTAGTAGTAGCATCAATCCCCAAGGAAGAATAATCTACGAAAAATAGCAGAGGAGGATTGCTCTGGTTGCTAGCATCAATCCAAGGAAGAATAGAGTGTTCTCTCTCAATTATTTCTACATCGAAAGATCCATTTCGTGCTGATACTGTACCCACCTCTCACATATCTCTCATCCTTGTTGAGAGAACATTTCTCAATAGATTCTATTTTTTTCAGGTTTATCTATTGTATCTAGTTTGATCCGATACATTTTCAAGCAAACCAAATCTATTGATGGAATCCATCTCTCTAGAGATATAGATCTCTACATCAGATTGATCGATCTAGAGATATTGATCTAGATGTTGATTGATCACCTGTATCGTCAATGCAAAGATTGATCGATTGATCGGTGCAGATCTTGAAATCAATCTCTGTCTAGAGGGTGTAGAGATCGATTGATCTGGAGATCAATCTCTAAATCCAATTGATAGATAAATGTAGGAATACATAGTTTTGAGTTTGGGATATCCGAGTACAGTATCACGTATCACCTCCGTGTATTATTTCCACATCAAACAAAGATGAGGATTTTTAGGGCCGTCAAATAACTTTCGACGAAGCAATGGCGTACTAAA
>JALLAU010001348.1:0-10191 GCA_036939495.1 Thalassiosira hispida | reverse complement strand
TGAGAAAGGCGCCTCCTGGGCCCGGTTCCCACGGCCAGCACGCACACTATCCTAAAAACAGATGTTCTACCGCGGGCGTGCCAATCCCACATTGTACGGTGAAAAATATTAAATATGCAATTAAAATATAAAATATGCAAATATAAAATATGCAAACTAGTAATTTCGCATGGCAAATATGGCTCTAGTGCCTGGGCGCTGCATATTTAATAATTAAATAAAAATATAAAATATGCAGAAAAATATAAAATATGCAAATATAAAATATGCACAACTAGTGGACTCGGGGAATGCAAACTTCAACCTGAAATGAGCACAGCACGACTAAGTATTTAACAAGATAGCGTGCTCATTTCATTTTTTTTTTTTTAAACTGGGGGGCTACTAGGAATCGGCAATGAGAGTCACTACCTAGTAGTACCATCCTTTGGACTTTCTTGCAGCCTTGAGGGAGGGAGCTCTATTGATGTCACAGTTGACAAGATGGGTCTATGCTTTGCTATTTCGGATGCGTGTGGGGGGTGGGGGGCTGGATGAGGATATGGAGACGATGGAACATCATATGATTTCCCTTTTTAGTGAAAAGGGTCTCACCAACTGCACAATGACGAATGAGAACAGTGCCATCCGAACAAGTAGTTATGTTATCTAAGTGTTAGGAGACCATCGTGGAGGTTCTGTTGCCTAGAAATGGCATCAAAGTTGTAGCAGCTGATTTTTCAAGGAAAACGCCAGAAACTTTACTCTGACCCTCCTTCCAAACCTTGGGAAGTTGAAGATGGCCTAGTGAATTGCCATCTTGATGCTGAGTTCTGTTTGTATGCCAAGTCAAACAAATATCAGATGGCCATTACATTGTACTCCTACCATTTGAGCGGGAAGGGAACGCAAACTTCAACCTGAAAAGAGCACAGCACGACTCAGTATTTAATCGTGATTTAGTGCGCTCATTTCAAAATTTAGCCCTATTCCCTTCCCAATCGGATGGTATGTTGAGACTGGCTGGTGATGTGCTGGTTATACTTGCAATGTTATCTACACCTAAACCCAGGCAGCCTCTATCCACGAAGAGATGTGAAATGAATGATTCCCACTCATTATGTTACAAGCTACATCCTGCGAGAAAAAGCTTACACGGTAGAATGCTATTTCATTCCCCTCCGACATGAGCGAAAGGATAGTACAGAAATGAATCTCATCAGGTGAGAGTGCGATTTAATGAAGTCCCACGCCATGGGATTCATTTACCTCATGATTAATATTTAGGGATGCAGAACAAACCGTCCCCATACGATTGCACGATATCCCCTCCCCCCTCCTACACAAACTCCGACCATTATATTAATAAATCTTCGGCCGTACGTTCACACACATTCCATCCATTCTAAGGCAATATATCCAACACCTCCTCAACACCCTTCTTCCTCCACTTAGCATCCGCCCTATTCAATCCTCCCTTCGCAAACCCATACCAAATCACACCCGCCACCTTCTCCTTCTCCAGATCAATACCACAAATATTGGCAAATTCTTCCGTACGTTGGATGGGCCCATCCGTCCACTTTGTACCGATCCCCTCACTCCACATGGACAGTAAAAAGTTTTGCACGGAACAGCATGTCGATTTGAAGTCTTCCCGTTGTTGCATTTTACCATCGGGACCAGAATCCGGTGGAGCCTTTGTGTACGTTACGACTATCCAATGGGGAACCTTGGTCCACGAAACGAAGGACCCCCCCGCATTTTTCTTACTATCGCGCAATTTGACAATTTTACCCACCGTTTGCTTGCCCAATTTGATGAATCGCCATGGTTCCGTGCCCGATCGATTTGGGGCGGCAATGGCACATTCTAGTGCTCGTCGTAGTACTCCATCGTCTACCTCGGTGGCATCGAATTTGTTGATGGTTCTGCGACTTTTGACAAGGCTTTGGAAGCCCAGGGATGCTTGTTGTGCTTCGTCGATTGCTCCGGCGTACCATGGCAAGAACTGATAAAGTATTAAGCCGTCAGAAATTAATAGGTACGCAAATAATAAAATATCGACAGCAACAATTCAACTCACCTCATCCAACGTCACACTTCCATCATCATCAATATCCAAATATTTAAACAAAGCCTTACTCTCATCCACAGACGCATCAATATCCAACGCCTGCAACATATCAAACAAGTCCTTCTTCTGTATAACAGCATTCACCGACTGAGTCCCCTCACACTCCTCATTCTCGGCAGCCGATAAATTATCCGACTCCAAATCGAGCTTGGATCGGATCTGTTCCGCATAAGTTAGGAATACTTCCCGGGCGTGCTTCTCGAAGGGACTTAGGTCGAACCCGCCAATGTCGGAATAGTCATCGTATTCGTTTAGGATGCTGTCGAGTAGTACTTCGTCCTCGTCTTCGAAGAGGTCTATATCGTCGCCATCAGCGTCAGAGTAATCGCTGGAATAATCTGCAAAGTCGGCTTCGTTGTATTCGTACTCGGAGGACTCGTCGGTCGAGAGTCCGGCGGTGGGCTTGGTACTCTCGGTCTCGGCAAAGAGCTGCGACTTTACTGCTGCCACATTATGACTTTGAGGGAGGGTGAAGGCATCAGTAGCCGATGAACTTAGCGTGCATAGCAGGATGGAGGCGGATAGCGAGCTGTAGGATCTCATTGTCATGGTGGGGGTCAATAGCAATAGACCGATTAGTCCGCCGATGAGCCGATCTCGGGTGTGTGGTGTGTGGCCTGACACCAACCACACTGTTCAGTAGGTAGGTACGTAGGTACCTACCTATTGTAGTGTCATGTGTTGCACTCGCCCCTACGATATTATCGCGCTTGAAGCTTGGTATCGTATCGTATCGTATCGTATGTACGATACCTATCTACCTATCCGCAATTTTTGTTTGTGGTGCGTAGCGTACGATACGTGAGTGCGTTTGAATATGTTTGAATGGATCCTCAAGCTTCGCTGCAAATGAAACTGCAATGCCGGAGCTTGAGCTTGAGTGGATTTTAATACTCCCTCCGTTTGTAGCAAGATACACATTTTACAGGGGTTCTCATCTTTCGCGGCTGTCTTCCCACCCAAAACCTCACCTGCGCTCGCTCGAACTGCAATGCTGCCAAAACACTAACACCATGGTCAAACTACACAAGCTCATGGCGCTATCGTCCCTCCCAGCTTACTTTCTATCATCCTCAAATCACCAAGCAATAAGACTCTTCATTTACACGCCCATTATTCGAAATCATAGCTCATTATCACTCTCGTTATCCCGACGCTCCTCCCTTACCACACTACCAATGACAAACAAAATGGCATCATAAACTTCTTATTCGTATTCGCCTACCGAAAAGTCTGTAGATCAAGCACTCCATCTACTCAACTCAGTCTACAGACCTGCAAATTCTCCAGACTTTCCACGTTCAATGCGCTCTAGCGAGGCGGGGCCATGTCACTGCCAAGCACAGCATCGATATCTATGGACAGATGCATTTGCAGTACTTGCCTATCAAACTCTGTCAGAGTATTACTCTACTCAAGAAAATAGTGATCAGGAGGCAAAGGTGTATCAAGATGCGGTGGGCAAGTTGATTTCAGTGGTGCATGATTGTTTGGGCAAGTCTAGATCGGAGAGGGAGGAGGATCAGATGACACCCTGTGACGTGTCGCCTACGGATATGTTGGGCTTAGGATTGGCAAGGTAATACTATGTCAATGTGCTTTCGTCATCTAATGCTGTTTTAGATGTATTTTTCTTCGGCGAAACAACTCATCTTGATTTGTTCTTTTACCCCAAAATATCGCTATCCTACTTTCTCTTGAATCTCCTGTACAACCATAAAACACTTACAGGAGGAATCTCGCAAAGTTACAGATTATGGCATGAGTTACGATGGTCAATACTTTCATTATGTAGACAAATGGCTATTTGCATTGGCACGCACGAACCATGTTGAGGAGGGAATACGCATTGCCAAATCATGCTTTCCCTACTTCTTCTCTTCTGGTAGGCATGGTGGTGGCATTCGATGGAAACTATCTGTTGGTAAGAATGTTCTACATGTTTTTGTTTTTTTCAGAACAATTCAGGAGTGTACCACATAAAACTTCTTATCGATGAAATGATAATGTATTTTCAGATGCCAGTGCACCACCTTCTCTGCAAAATGTTCATGGTCCCAATGACGATACCCTCAACGCTCTCATAGTGTACTCAATGCTGGAAAAGCAGAACCAATCCAACAATAAATCCAGCTACGCGTCCAAGAAGAAGCTCAACCTTCAAGATGAAATCGAATTTCTTCAGTCATTCCTTCAAAATTATCGTCCACATGCTACCAACGATCCATTGGGTTAGGGCCTCGAGGCACTATTTGATCAATTTATCATTGGACATCCACGTACTGAGAAACTCCGCAAGTTGGCTCCAGAAGCACTCCATTCTATGCATTTGGGCTTACCATTCCGTTTGTATGGGGCATTGATTGGAGCTTTGGTGGTGCCATCATCTGCAGTTGGTGGTGGTAAAGCTAGGGTTTCTCCTGAATACTTACAAGAGTTATTGGAATTGTGTGTAACTTATCAATTTGAAGAGATGACAAAGGAATCTGGTTCAAGGTATGGCTATGAAGAAAAGCATTCCTCTATCAATAGGGTCATGTTGGCGACGGCTTTGTTGGGTCCAGGAGCATTGAGAAGGAGAGACTCGGATCCAATAGTACAGATTTGAAGAAGGATTGAAGCTTGTTCCTATCACTTGTATGCTTGGTGTTGCAGCTCAAGATTAGTAATTGGGCATAAGATCATAAATGGAAGCAAATGAAATACATCACGCTTTTTGGTACCTCCTTTCCTAATTGATGAACTAGAGTCTACACAGAAGAAGTTGAGATGTACCTCATTTGTTAAACACGCATAGACTTTTACTGAAAGAGATTTTCATGTCTCCAGGACACGATCGTCCGAAAAAAGCATTCTTGCAATTTCTCCTTTTGACACTTCTATCAGCCGTGCCGTGCAATCATTTATTCCATAGCCAATAACAACACTTGACGGATCATCCGCCTTTTCCACGATCGTTTGAACAAAATGAATAATTGGACATTCAAATGTTTCGTTATGCTGTTGGAATTGACGATTAGGAGTCAACACGGAGTGAGGATTTGGCATACCTGCATCTGTGGAAGATTCATAGCCCAAACAAAAGTATCCAGTGCGTGCCACTATTTCAAATGGAGGATGGGGCATGAATGCGTAGAAAAATGATGCATATGCAAGGTCTTGGACCAACATTCGTTCACTCTCTGGCTGTTTCTTTTTCCCTTGAAGCTATGGACATCATCAAACAATAATCATAAACATGAGACAAAAGTTATGGACTTCTGCCAAGATTGCACCACACGATTGATGATTGAACAAGATTCTTTGAATTTCTGACATGTATCTTGTTGTGGCCCACTCCCACCAATAGTGAATATATACCCTCCCATTTAGGATGTCGGTATGCCGCCATATTATCCAAAGAAAAGGAAACGCAACATGCTCCACCGTGAGCAAACTCCTTAAACGGATTTCTTTTCCCAGGGAACCAATGCTCGTCTGCCGTGAAAAAGCTAGGTAGGACTGGTGTACTGCTTGTGGTATCATTCAATGCTTTGATCCTTCGTTGTATGATATGGTCAATTCTAAAGTTTCGTCGTATTCTTTTCTTGAGATATCGATCTTGTGGTTGTAGGTCATACTCATCAGGAATGATCTCCATAACCTTATGATCCGGATAAATTGACATCTCTGCATATATTCTCCTGTTTGGAAGAGAAAATAGGGCGTAGTTTTTGTCCCAGTTTTTCCATCTACTCTTCTCACGTCCACCTCCCCAGATGGAGTTGAATTGGTGCAATAGTGTCACCTCCAGCTGATTCCCACCATATAGATTCTCCAGTTTGTATTGTTGCTCCCCATCATTCTCAACTTCAACTTGACCCTCCTCGACGCTTCCAAAACCTTTGGCCCTCAACTTAATTTTGGTAACTATTACCGTATCAGCATTAATGTGCAAGTAAAGCTCTCCATTCAACATGAACAAGCGAAAATCACGAAACGCCGGCTCGCCAATGCACTTCCATCTCTTCACGTCTAATTGGACGTCAAGATCTAAAACGACATCATAACCTGGTATTATCTGATATTTGCTATCCAACAGTGCAATAGCCATATGATTTAGAGTGTGCACTGGATCAATATAAAAAAATGGAGAATTTGTGAAAGAGAAGACTTATGAGATGATATCCATTCACATGAACAATAGCTGGGGGTGAAATAATTGTATATCCTACTCTGGACTCACTGGTGTCACTTATATTCCCGAGTGCATCCTCCAACTCTGGAGCAAAGCAAAAAGTTTTTGGAGTCACCTGCAGGGACACCACATATTTAGCATGCAATGGTAGATATGACTTCATTTCTGTTGGAATTTGTGCCACTGAGGGATTGTATTCGACCAAAAAGGAGTTTCCAGTGTTCTTTGGATCAGGGTTTGAAAAGAGTCGACGAACGTACGATTCCATGTCATTGAAGCGGGATGGAGGTATTCGTAAATGGTCAGGTATAGAAGGCAGAACAAGGCTTGTTGCAAAATTATAGTGTGGAGCAGTTTGATCAAATCTCCAGTATTTGAATTTGGCCTGCTGCTGATTCTTGAGCTTATTAGAACAAGTGCCAGGATCACACATACTACATTCCAGAACGTTCTGCCTTCTGCCCAACAAACCGTGATGCCTCAAGCAATGTCATCCCACTATTTTGTTTGTTCTGATGTTGTTTGATAAGATCAAAGCAGGGCGTACCATCACCCTGATAGGCTCGATAGCACCCCCCACAGACCGACGAGAGAATATATGGCTTCTTTTTATTGGGGGTGGCATTTTTGCGCTGTGTGGCTTTCCTTCTATTTGGAGAGTCAATCATGGTGTGATAATCATGACGAGGACGAGGTGCATGACTCATGCCCTGCAGCATCAAATACCAATGGAAGGCGAGCACGAATAATATTGCCACGGAAATTATGCGCAGGAGTGAGGAGCTTGATGTCCTCGGCGCCGCGAGCTTTCTCATGGTGAACGGTTCGCCAAAGGCATTGAGGACTCGCTGTTTGCTATTTGGAAGATGCGGCTGGGATGAAACCAGCGAAGACGAATACTGATGAGAGCGCTGCATTGCTAGAGGTACCTACATTATTGAGATGGGATGTTGTTGATCACTACTTTATTGATAGAGCAGTTTGGATTTTATGGAATGAACTCGGCGCAGGGGCCGTCGATTGGTATTTACTCAGGTTCCGTGGGGCCGTTGATCATTTTTTGCTCATGTTTGTTTCGCTCCCGTTCACTACAACTTGCAGTGTTCGGGTTTTCAGAGGGAGAAGTTTCCTGCAAGTTAGTACAAGGCTTCATGCAATTTTGGTCACATTTCAAAACTGAAGTGATTCCTAACTAAGAAAGAATCAATGATACTTTCTCACGAAAGACCCATCAAAAAGTGAGGGGGCGAACCAAATCCGACCGAACACCGATTTCAAGATTGGGGGAAAATCCGACCCCCCCCCCCCGATTTCAACGGCAATCCCACTCCCGAGCTCGGCCGGGGGCCGGGTTGTGTTGGAAAAAGAGATTTTCTTAGGGGGGTAAAAAGGGGGAGAAGAAGAGGGAAGAGAGGAAGGGAAGATAGAAGGGGAAAGGGAAGGCGCGCAAGCGCAAGCTGCGCAGAGAGAGGAAACGCAGCAGTGAATTGCATTGCGAGGCAATACAATTCTGCTTCGAGATGATATCGTCTCGGACGAGAGTTCTCATTAGATAGAGTTGGTATCGTCTCGCATCAGAAATCTCTCAAGAGAGTCAAACGAAAGATCTCTCGAGAGCTGATAACGTCTTGAACGAGATCTTTCCCTAGGCAGGATAATATCTTCTCCTATGAGAAATTTCGCAAGATAGGATATCATCCCGAACCGATATCGTCAAGAGACTCGATCTCATCCCAGACGAGATCTATCACAAGAGAGATATCTCACGAGATTTTTCTCGAGGAACCGCGAGAGAGAACCCGCTCGAGAAGATATCTTTGATGAATTATCTCGGGCAAGATGGTATTATCTGTCGATTTCACCGTCGATATCAAATAATTAGTACGACACCTTATTGGCATAAAAATGCGATATCAATATCGTATGGATACCAATACGGTAATATATCAATGGACGATAGCATTCGTATTGTGATATCAATTTCATATGGATATGATGTCAATATTGTATGGATACCAATACGATAATATGGTACATCGATGCCGTATTGATATCGATGCACGATATCTCATCATTGTATTGATATCGATTTCATATCTATCTCATATCGATACATCATATGAGATAGATATGATGTTGCTATCAATATCATAGATACGTAAGATATTACATCGATACCGTATTGATATCGATGCAGGATATCTCATCATCGTATTGATATCATATCGATATCAAGATGGATAATATGAATCAATATCGTATGGATACCAATACGATATATTATACATCGATACCGTATCTATGTCGGTGCACGATATCACCATTGATATAGAGATGCTAATAATATCGTCTCGGACGAGAGATCTTTCTTTAGATATGATGTTATCGTCTCGTATGAGAAATCGCTCAATAGAGGATAGCATCTCGATCTCTCAGAGGTGATATTGTCTCGAACGAGATCTTTCTAAGAATAATGTCTGCGAGGATATCTCTCTCTCTAGTTATTGTATCCCGTCTCGAACGAGAGAGAACTTCAGAGATGATTCAACCCATTGACAGTGTTGGGTCATTCCTGTTTGACGACCCAATCTTGATATGTGCGGCTAAACGTATATCTATGGTTTTATGGGTATTAGAGAGTTAGAGGATGAGACCGTGGCCGCTTCTAATTAGAGTGAGATCTCTAGAGATGAGATTGAGATGTTCTCAGATGTGAGATCACTCACTCTCTGTAGAGATAATATCATCTCGGCTGAGATATCGCTCTCCGTACTTTAGAGATGTTATCGTCTTGTATGAGAAATCTCTCAAGAGAGGATACATCTCGAACGAAAAGATCTCTCTAGAGGTAAGTTATCTTGGAAATTCGTCTCGGGCAAATATCTCTAGGGAGATATCATCTAGAGCGAGATCTCTTCAATACAGCATCTCTCGAGCGAGATTTCTTCAGAGATCTCACTCTCTCTCATCTCGAGCGAGGTCTGAGAAATCATTAGTACATCAATCTCGTCTCAAGTGAGATCACTACAGATATCTTGTCTTGAGCCAAGATATCTTGGAAGTTTCATCTAGAGCAAATATCTCACGAGAGCGAGATCTCTTTAGTACGACATCTCTCGAGCGAGATTTCTTGAGCGACATCACCATCTCATCTCGAGTTAGAGAGACAAAGAGATCTATGCCGACATCTTGACTCTAGAGAAATCTCTGCCCTGGTGTCTATTGATATATATATATATATTGGTATATATATATATATAGCATAATTCAAATTGCATGCATATAATGATGTGCCTAGCTACATAATATTATTAGAAAAGCTCTAATAATGCAAGATGAATTTTTGGCTTCTGGCTTCCCGCCAAGGCCTGTTTTTGGCGGATTGTGTATTTTCATCTTGGAGAGATTTGAGAGCTGGGGTTAAACTTAGGGACAAGACCATGTTAAGTTGCGAGACCAAGACATTAAGAATTTCGGCTGACTGACTTGGCTGAGCAGTGGGATATTTACACTTGCAATGACTTCGACCTTCCTACTACGAAAGTGCCAAGGCGAAGATGATCGTGACGACGCGAAGATTCGCTATGTCAAGAACTTCATCAGCCCGGAAGAATGTGCAGCCGCGGCACCAAGTTTACACCAGGCTACTGTCGCCGATGGATCAGGCGGTAGCGTGTACAAGAGCTCCAGAAAGGCAAAGCAAGCTGGTGTGAGAGTGCCCTGGAACAAGGAACACGAAGGTGATGTCATTGCCGCGGTGTCAAGACGCCTACATACCTACATCAATGATGCCACTGGGAGGAGGCGGGACAAGAAGATTTCATGTCAATCCAATATCTTGGTAGAGGTCTGGATGACCCCGAGCCTGATAGATACATGCCACATTGCGATGGACAAT
>JALLAU010001347.1:0-10200 GCA_036939495.1 Thalassiosira hispida | reverse complement strand
AGTACCTCTCAGATATTGGCGCAGTTTATCAGAAGCCTGAGTGGGTCGTCAGAGGCACCACGTAGTATGAATACAAAACAGCGACGGCTCCGAATGCAAGTTTGAGTGGGACCCAGATTCCCACACCTAGAGTGGTCAAAAAACCCGCTCACCTACGGGAGCACACAAGCTACCCTGATTCATAGACAAACAGAGTATGTACACACGCGTACATAGGTACTCCAGTAGGAGTACTGCGCGGTGCACACACAAACACGAAAAACCATGGTGGCCTCGCCAAATGGCCTTCGGCCATGTGACGATCAACCACCAAAAATTACCACATTCATGAGGGGAAATGTAAAAACAAAAAAGTTTTGTGACGCTTATCGGATTCGCTCCTCCTCCTTGTCACGTGGAGCGCCGTTTCGGCTAACCAGGGGGTGTGATAGAAATGCCATGATGCTTCACGTCAGTAAGTACTAATACATACCCCTTCTTCTTTGGGCTAGACATTTAATCGATCGTAAACAAATCAGCTTTATATAGTCCTACCAAGGTCAGCTTGCCTAGGGCCTACACAACTCTCTTCTCTCTAGAGAACTCTTATGTATCTCTCCGAGAGGAAGGAGGGAGGTTTAGAAACAGTGTGTGCACATCTGACCGCCCGCCATGTCGTTCGCGCCCCCTTTTCAGCAATGACGCGCCAAAACCAAAAGGACAAGATAATCTTCTCTTCTCGGATTTCACTCGCTTGAATGCGATAAATTGGCGTGAACAGCGATAGATAGTGCGATGATGTACTGTCGGATAGTACGTGTGGTTTCGTCTTTAGTCGCTTGAATAGTCGCTGTGTTTTATTTTGGATAAATAAAACAGCCAATAGTGAAGAGATGAGATGGCAACATAAAAATGCCAAGCGGAGAGTTGCACCATCAAACCATGGTCTCCCACACGTCGTCTTCTCCCCCCCCAGGCAACAATGATGCCAACGACCACCACCACGAGGCAGGCTCGCCCAACGCTGCTGCCGAAACTCCATCCAAGAGGGCTGCGTCGGTGGCAGCGGCGACATCCACCGAAGCAGACACGGGGGCCCAAGCGAGCAATGACAATGATGAGTATAATAGTACAATTAATTTAGAAGCATCGCCTTCCAAGCGTCCTCGAATTTCGCAGGGAGACGATTCCGAGAAGGATGCTGGTGCTGGTGTGGCCGTCGCATCTGAATCTGCCATTGAATCTGCCATTGGCACAGGCGGTGCCAGCGGCAATGCGCACACTCCACCTGCACCGTCCTCCTCTCATCAACCAAGTTTCAATAAAACTCATCAGTCTACCACCCAACAGCAACACGCTGTAATTGACATCACAAGTGATGCACACACGCCAACAATGCCATCTTCTGCTAAAGCCATGGAGGTGATTGACATTTCGAGCAGCGAGCCCATCGCCAAGAAATTGCCTTTCAATGACAAGCAGCACAGCAATAATGTTAACAACAACAAGTCTGCTACAGTCCGAATAAAAATGGATCCAGGCGCTGCCAACAACACGACTATAACAATGGAAGAAGATTCAGATTCAGAAGTGGAAATACTTTCTCCCAGCCGCTATCCAAAAAATAATCGGCCTGGCTCCTCCAATACTAACAACAATGACAATGTCAATGGCACTGCTATGAAAATAGATGATGATATCGAAGTAACAGCCTCCAACACGACCAATGCCAACATTGAATATGCCCACATGCGTCATTCCTGCGGTCTCCACCCCTTCGTCTACGGAAGCTACGTTCATGATTATCTGAATAACAATTCCAAATGTTGTAACAAGTGTTACTGCTTTGTATGCGATGGTTTGGCATCCGAATGCAAATCCTGGGAGGTGGGGGCAAGTACTACTACTGGAAATGGAAATGGATCAGTTGTTGGTTCGTATAGTGCCCATTGTCATGCTCATGACAAGGATGGCAAGTGGGTGCAATTACGCGAGGCTACCGCGTTGAAATCTCGTGGCGGAGGGACAAAAAAGAAGGCAGTTGATACCGGAGAGGTTACATTGGTCAATGCTCGTAATCCATACCAAAGAAATGACAGTCAGCAGCAGCAACAATCGGGGGGCGCAATGTCGTTGATTCACAACGAATTCCTCTCGAGGTTGGCCACCGGGAATGATAGCACCGCAGTTTCTGTAGCGGAACAGACGAGGCAAAGGGTACGCGAACGTAAGGACATGAGAATACACGAGGTGTTATTGGAGAATTTTCGTAGGGCGGTCACGTTACAGGAAGGGAACGCCGCTCACCAGGGGGAATCGTCTGCAAGCAGAGCAATTGTAGCCAAGAAACAAGAGGCAGCCTCTACACAAACCACAACACTGCATCAAAAAATGGAAGGCGACATCCCCACCATATCACTCTACAATTCCTTCTTCGTCGAGGGCATCAAAATCGGTTGGCCGTTCCCCGAGGTAATGAAACCCCAGCGTCAAATGGCCATCCATCTCATACGAGCCTTGAAGAATAAACGACACGTGGTTCTTGAATCACCAACGGGGTAAGTTTTTCACAAGCGTCTATTCAATTTTAGATGCACTCGTTTACATCTCTCACGAACCCCGCTTGCATTATTTGTTCAGGACGGGAAAAAGTGCGGCGATTTTGTGTTCGGTATTGGCGTGGCAACGGCATCATTTGAAGATGGAAAAGTTAAAGTTGCGACAGCAGAGTGATGGCGATGGTGATTCACCCATGAGGATTGATGAGGATGGGACCAATAATGAAGGAAGGGGGAAGGTACAGAAGGTGAAAATCATTTATTGCTCACGGACGCATTCCCAGGTGGCGCAGATGGTGGCCTCGTGAGTACCTAGTTCATGTTTCCTTTTCTTTTGTGATCAAGAAGTTTGTGTATGCATTAAACAACTTCTAACTTTCATGTAATTCATTTTGTTTATTGATTTTTTGACTCTAATGAAAAAATAAAAAGGTTGAAGAGCACTCCGTACAGGCCGCGGATGGCAATACTTGGTAGTCGAGAGAGGCTTTGCATTCACAAGTAAGTGACTGTATGTCTTTGGATTGCAATATAGTTGCTTTATTTCCTACCAGCGCCTCATTCTTGTTCATAACTCATGTCCTTTGCAATTAAATATTAGGAGCATCAAGCCGCGTGGTCAGGGCGCAGAGCCCGTCACGGGAGTCAACGTGAACAACGAATGCCGACTAAGAGTGCGCAACACTGAAAAGTCACGCAAGCATCACCTCACAAACGTCAGCTCCAACGATGGTCCGTACAACGATGACGACCCGCCGGAGGTCATGCCAGGTGACGGAGATGGAGGAGGGCAGGAGGGCGGTCCGACCGAGGACGACGACGACAATCAGGGATATATTCGTCGATCGAGGACTTGTCCACACTACAGAGAGCTGAGCACGAGTCGTGTAGCCAACCTAAGTCATTCGACGTTTGTACCCAACGCCAAGGTCGATTGCTGTTCGGTAGGCGGGAAGAAATCCAAGTTCGGCGCACACGACATCGAAGACCTCGTTAACTTTGGCGTGGATCCCTATTTGCAAAAGGACATTGCATTGTATCGCAGAGAACCGAATGAATCTTTTGGCCTGTCGTTAAAGGGTAAGCGTGGATGTTTCGTGAGAGAAGTCAAGAAGGATACTCCGGCGGACGTTAATGGCTCCATCAAGACGGATGACAAAATCCTGCGTGTGAACGGGAGCGATGTCTCTAGATCAGACCCGACGACTGTTGTCGACAAAATAAAGAAAACTAAATCGGACCCGTTGCTGTTGGATGTGTCACGTGGCGGGTCTGGAAGTTTGTCGAACGGAGACGGAGGGTACTCATCACGTGCCGCTTGTCCATACTATCTGTCACATGTTCTATCGAAGGATGCTGACATTCTTTTTGCGCCTTACAACTAGTGAGTTGGCATCTGTTGCATTTTGTAGTTACTTCTACCCAATGATGATTTGCACTCATTTTTGCTCAATTTTGATCTCAACAACCAAACTTTCAGTGTATTGGACCCCGGAATTCGGGCGGCACTTGGCATTGAATTGGACAATTCAGTAGTCATTTTGGATGAGGTATGCCACCAGATTGCCGTGTGTGTATTTGATTTGCCTTAACAACACTCATATTTTTGAGCACTCGCGTCCTTGTCATTAAACAGGCTCATAACGTCGAAGGTATGCCACCATATTGCCGTGTGTTTATTTGATTTGCCTTAAAAGCACTCATATTTCGAGAACTCGCGTTCTTGTCATTAAACAGGCACACTACGCGAAGCTGGAAGCGGTAAATTTGGCGAGTTTGAGCTTTGCGAATTGCTTGTAATGCTCAGCAACTCTGCCATGACCGAAAGGTCGACTGGCAATCTAATCGATGTAGGAGGAGAGGCTGGCTTGCTGTCTTCGGAATCCGAATCACAGTACCTTTGCGACGTTGCTCATACATTGCTCCTCTTTGTCGAGAAGGTAGTGAATAAGCTGAAGACTTCAAGGACTTGTTTTCAGAACAATCCCGGAGCCAAGGGGGCTGCCAAAGCATTAAAGGAATGGGAAACCTATCACACTACAGATGATCACGAATTTGAAGTGACGTTTGATGGGCCAACCGGCAAAGGCCAGAATGGCAAATGTGTAGGCTGCCTTCCCTTTTTTCAAAAGTTAGGCCTGACAAAGGGGGATCTTGATTCCCTTGTGACACATGTCGACGCTTTTGAGAAGTTTATGAGGAGTCGCGACGGCAATGATGGTTCGACAGAGAGAGATAGGATATCAAATCTTTTGGATAGATTGATGGAGTTGATTCAAAAGTTGAATGCTGCCATCCACACTCCAGAACACTACTATGCTGCAGTTTTGGCTACGGCTAATGGGAGCTTGGATTTTGCGAATGGAGGCGATGGTGAATCTGAAGGTGGAGGAAGGAGATCACGGAAGAAGAAACCACGAAATCTACCACTCATGCCACCTAGAACTTCCGCCAACCCTGACCGAGTGCCAAACCCCTGCCCGAACCCCTTTTGCCGCGCAAAGTGCACTGACGCCTTAAATCCCATACGCCATGGCAAATATTGCGACGGGTCTACGCCAAAATGGGTATGTAGACTCATTCTGTCTTACACTGAAAGGCATTGTTTGTTGGGATATTGCATCATCTAAAAATCCATTACTCTGCCCTCTCTTATTTCAGGAATGTCATCTCCACCTTGATCTTCTCACACCCGGCCCATTGATGCAGCAGCTGTCAAATGAATGCAGAACAGTGGTCTTGGCAAGTGGAAGTCTGTCCCCCATTCCTTCCCTCTGTGCCGAGTTGAATTTATTTCCTGCAGATGCTCCTCTTTCTCCAGTTCGCTCTCCTCAACCCAATCTGACAGATGCCTTACCCAAAATCCAGAAGAGGCTTCAACATCAACCACCACCACTGGAAGCTGACCATGTTGTCAATCTTGAAAAACAGGTGGGTATTTTAGAACTCACAAGTCATTGTTTCATCACGGGAATACAAGTTTCATTGCCAAGACATCTGATCTAACAATTCAACCCTCACTTTTGTGTCCTCGAACAACAGCTTTTTGCTGTGTCAATTGGTCATTTTCCAGATGGTTCAGAGCTTCGCGTCTCCCAGAAGAACTACAAGCAGGCAGACTTTCTGCTCAAGCTTGGCGATGCGCTAGTTAAGATTGTGGAGGGTATCCGAGAAGGTGGAGTTCTTGTCTTTCTTCCATCCTATGCGTTGCTGAGAAAATGTGAGCGATCGTGGAATCCGAATGGCTACGGTCAAAACAGAGGGGGGTGGTGGGCGCAAAATGATGAGCCAGACGACGGACAATCGGTATGGGACCGCTTGAAAGCCGCAAAGCATAACATCGTCGTCGAGCCGTCTGGCAGCCAGGACGAATTTGAAGAAAGAAAGGAAGAATACATGGAATCCGTCAGAACTAAAGGTGGATGTGTACTGCTTGCAGTGTACCGTGGAAAAATGTCCGAGGGGATTTCCTTCAATGACAACAATGCCAGAGGTGTTGTTTGTATTGGTGTACCATTACCGAGTGCCTTTGCCCTGCCCATTCAAGTGAAGATGAGGTACAACGACGAACAACGAAAGTTGAGACACCGTACGGATTTACTTCCAGGACGTGACTGGTACAGCCAGCAGGTAAGTTTTCCCCTCCATGAGTATCATCGATGAGACATTTTACCTGTGAGGTTACTAACTTTTAACCAACAGGCTTATCGAGCCATTGCTCAGGCCCTCGGGAGATGCATTAGGCATGCTGCTGACTACGGTGCTATTTTCCTGTTGGACATAAGGCATTGTGATGACGGGTCGCCAAACCAAGGCATTCCCCAAGCCCACAAAAACTTGCCCAAGTGGATGAGAAGAGCAGTGAAAAATCTCTCCAAGCATTCGAATGGAAGGAGCGCCATGTTCAATTATGCGGCAGCATCAAGTTCTAGTATTTCAGGAGGGTGGCCAGGGCTCAAGACTGAACTGCAACGGTTCTTTCGTAATGCGAAACCGCACGTGGCGAATGTAACAAAGAACCAAGAGGAGAAGATTGCCAAGGCAAGTAATAAAAATGTGATTCACACATTCAACGTACAAACAAACAAATGGAGCGCGAAGAAATCTACGCCGCCCACGACTGTACCAGCAAGTAGTCCTTGCCAATCAGATGAATCAAGTAATTCAACCAGCGTGACACCCAAACAGGATTGCATCGCCATCTCTTCCAACACAAATGCTTCCACTTCTAACAGCAACAGCCTCTTTGTCAAAGACAAACAACCGTCAAAAGCAAGTCAGGGCTCATCTAAGAAGAAAGGAGGCACATTACAAGAAATGTTCAAGAAGCAGCAGGAAAGCGGTGAGTCTCAAAAGAGTTCTTTGTCCAGCTCCTCCAAGTCAGCGAAGAAAACAAACAACACACCCAAGACTCTAAAAACCATGTTTGAAAAACAACGTGCCGATGCCTTTGCCAGCCCCAAGATGCCTGCACAAGAAATGATTGATTTGGAAGAAGAAGAAGAGGAAGACACTCCAGAACCAGCACAGGCCTCAATGCCTGATCCCAACCCTAGCATCAGCCAGCCAATTGTGCCTATCAATGCAGCTCCTGTGAACTCTTTTTCTTTCAAAAGAAGCCCCTTCAATGATATGCTAACACCCACAACAGAAGTAGCAGCAAGCACATCCCAGCTAACATTAGCTCAGAGTCAACCAGCTACCACTGCAGAAGAGGAGCACCTTTGTGTTGTGTGTGAAGATGCCAAGAAGGAGGTCATGCTTATGCCATGCAATCATATGTGTCTCTGCAAAACTTGTGCGAACCGATGCCTTTTTAAGACCATAAAGGAATGTCCCATGTGTCGTGCAAAGATAGAGGATTCTAAAGAGGTGTTTTGGTGATAAACTTGACATACTACTTAGTATTCTCAAACTGAATTCATTCTTGTGATGTTAATGTGTGGGTGGTTTATTGATCTTTTTGAGCATATCCAAGCTCGCATAAAAACCCTATGTTGCCCCTACTCCTATGACATGTCCTCAATAATCCTTGGCGAAATGAACAAAGAGGAACGAGTTCAGGGTACAGAAGTAAATAGTCTAGTGACTCCGACCACTGTCCTAATCTTTCTTATCTTCTGTGTCTGCCCGATGAGGAGGGTAGATCGTCCTGTGTTGAGGGTGCTGTACTAAGAAGGCGATTCTCGTATCTTTGAGTCTTTACTTCTCTCTATCTTCGTCTCTTGGCTCTCATATCATTATTCCTTATATGTCTGTCGGTCATGTGCATGGATCGATGTCGTCGCTATGATTGTCCACTTGTTTGCGCTCAGTAAGATTTCGCTCTCATCGGGTGGGACGCCAAAACTATTCTCACTGCTCGGCCGGCCGCCGACGCTCCCTACAAGTGTTGCTCGTCTGCAGATGAAATAAAACCAGCAATGCTTACTTCGTCTGTATGAATAATTGATCGTGATGGTAGCCGAAAAGTTCACACTCACAACCACCGCCCACGAGACTTGGAATCGCAAGCGCGAGATCATTTAATGTCTCTGAGTTCGAGACTTCAAGAGGGGTGGTTGCAATCGTCACTATTAGGAAGTAGCAAGAAAACATCCGACGTGCGGCAATAATTGCCTCGGTGACTAGTGCACTTCGCCGGCTAAACCTTCGACGCCAGCGCAGTTTATTCAGCTTCGATGTGTCTGAGCACATTCTCGTATATCATCATTATTTTCAACATTCACTTCTGCAGAATAATTCACTTTGACCAAGTTCATACAGTATCTGGATGTAAAACATGATTCTTCTTCCTCTCGTTTGTCAATGTCTAGGATATTTGGGCAGATATGAATGAGCAATCTGCACGATGAGAAGAAGGCGCAGGGGTTCAACCCAGGCAACATATTTAGCTAGAGGTCGTCTACTGAACTATTCTTGACACACCAAGTACAGGTGGACATTATGAGTGGCAACTGCATCACTATTCCTAGATTCAGTGCTGCAGCGCTGCAGCGGCAGCACAGAAGATAATCAATTTTACTTATTTACTGAACCAGATTGACGAACCGAGTGAAAACATTCAGTCACGAGAAAAAAAACCTGTTGCAATTGCAAAATCGTAACAATTGTCTCAAAGTGTAAGTGGGTCTGCGGCATCTTTTGTGATCCAATGCAATACAATAAAATACAATACAATATGTGCGCACCATCCATGGGCAACGTTTATGATACTATGTACACCAAACTTTTGGCCAAGTATGTGTTGTCAGAATATTTGTCTCGATGCCCGCTTCTTCGCCCATTGCAACAACATCTCTCACATCAAATCATGCTTGTTCTCTACCAAACGGCGTGCAGGAAGATCGGAGACAGCAATGATGACCAGCGACGTTATCTGACGGAAGAACTACGGAAACATGCTGTTATTCAGGAGACTACAACCAAAAGTGGAATTTGACGAGGCCGGAGAGGATCGCAAAGAGACGCACGACGAAACCAAATATCAGATCGCTCGACTCAACGAGAAGGTCGAGGAATCTGCCCAAAAGATGACCAGAAACACGGAGTTGACGTGGGAACTGCTCAATGAGATAAAGTTCGTTCTCTGCTCCCAAGAAGTGACCAACTCAACGATATGGACGCGAAAAGTTTGTCGAGGACAACTTTAGTCAAAGCAATAGAAATTCCAAAGCGTGAGAGTGTGCTCATTGAGCAGCAACGTTTTTTCGAGGAAGAGCGTCAAAAGTACGAGGCGATATCCGATCACTTCCCAACAAGGCACCCGGGACTGGGGGGCCGGTTGCGGCACACACAAATTGCATCCATGCTGTCCTACTCCAATTTGAAGCCGCATTCAACGTTGATTGCCCAGACATCAACTTCACTCCACATGTACTCTGCATCAATTGCTAACTCATGCGAAACGACCCAAAACGCCAAGTTGTGTACTTTGTCAAATGAAACTGTCGCATTCTTGTCACGGGCGAAGAATGCAGTTGCTGAAGAACCTAATTGTGTCAGCTTGGAAGACTTTGTGGCAATTGGATATAAGATGTCAAATGTTCTGGGCAATCTTAGTAACCTTTCTATTGGCCTTGATGTGTGCTCCCTTCTATCCTAATTGGGCGATTTATATTCTGGTCTCACGAACAAAACTACAATCCAAGAACTCATTATAAACGTGCTAAGAATATTGCTGCCAAGATTCAGCCAGGCAAATCTTTTGACGCAAAAACAACAGTGTTAGCTTACACATGAAGGATATTCTTTGCCCTGTGCTTGCTAGCGATGAGCACGAAAATGAAGCTCTAGTTGTAGCTTTCTTATCATAAATGTATACTATTAGTTATTGTTCTTTGTCACTCTCTTCAATTCATCGAGCTTCACCTTGTAATGTCTTCCGTGATGGTGTTTTCGAATTTTTTCAACCAAGCTCGAGCAACTAGAGAAGCCATAGCGCCATCTAGAGTCTTCCAAATTGCGCCAAGATTAATAACTTTGGACTTGCCATCACCCTTGGCGACAAGTAGGTTTAACCTGTACCTACTCCTACCTTCGAACCAACAACCACCTTCTCCACTTTACCACGACGATTTATCAGGAGGCTCTTGATATGGCCGACGCAAACTGATGAGCTCAGAAACCTTGAGTTGAGGTAGCACGTTTACACGGCAGAATG
>JALLAU010001346.1:0-10217 GCA_036939495.1 Thalassiosira hispida | reverse complement strand
TGACGATGAAATCTGACGCAGAAGAAATCCAGTCATACAGCTCCTCTTTGGTTCGATTTGAAGCCAGCTTCGGAGCCTCTTCCGGTTGGGTTTGGCAAAAACCGATTATGACCTTCATTATATCCTCCGCTTTTTCTTTCATTTTGTTTTCGTGTTGACGTTTTGTCAAAAAGAGAGCGTAATCACATGCGATGGGTCCCGATGAAAAAATTATGAGAGAAAAGGAAGGATCTCCGAAAATTAGGACAGGACTCCCGATTCACAAACATTCAAGTCCTACAAAAATCTATTATCAATTCCACTCCAAAAAAATCAGTTTTCGAAAATTGTGAGGAGACTCGTTTTGTCAAAAAAGAGAGCGTAATCACATGCAATTGGTCCCAATGAAAAAATTATGAGAGAAAAGGAAGGATGTCCGAAAAAATCTAAGAACTCCGCAAAAAAATACAGCTTTCTATTTTTTTGCGGAGTGAGCCCAAATTAGCGAGAAATTGTTCGCCTACCATAAATCAAGACTCCGCAAAAAAATACAGTTTTCTATTTTTTTGCGGAGTGAACCCATATTAGGGCGCTCCCCTCTCGCAGCCTCTCGCCCCGCCGCTGATGTTCGAAGTATCTCTAGGTGCGAGGTACGAACGAGCGAGTGGTTGCGGTGCTTTCTGACTTTGACTTCGAGTGAGTATTGGTTTGCCCCCAGTTCAATAATTGTCAACCTCAACCTCAGGCACCCGCAATCCGCCTCAGACCCACCAAAGGAAGACTAAAGCAATGAGAGCAAGTCCCTACCGGGATCCCGCTCGGAGTAGGAGGCGCGACGGTGGTGGCGGCGGTGCTTTGAGTTTGAGTGGGTATTGCCGCTCAATTCAATTGTCGACCTCAATACCTCAGCGGTCTGATGGGTCCTGGGTGCCACGCCACCACTCGCGCCAGCCGCCTCAGGAATCAGCGGCTTTTCGAGTAGCCGTGGCAGTCTCGCGCGAACAGCCGTCATCTCCCCCCCAGTAACCAATGCAATGGTGGCACAATACTAGCTTGAGTAATTGGGGGCATATTACCCATCACAGCATAAAGGTTGGGCTACTCTAAGCATCATGTAACTCCTCCGCCGCCGAATACGTTGACAAACAGCATCTTCGAATCATTAGGCACCCATACAGACAAGCAGGCACGGCGAGGATGAGTTGAGGAGGAGGCTTACACCGGCATTGCCAAGCTTCCTGTAAAGAGAACTAAATGAGCAGCGTAGGACGGCCCTCAAGTCTAGCAGTATGGATGGTATACTTCTTCTCCGTTGGCACCCATCCTCCTCCTCCTCCGTATCCGACTGCGCTTGTATTGTAATATAAACGGTATGGGATTGCGGTTTGAATGGAGGCATATTGATGCACATGACCATCGTCATCGAATCCATGTGTATAATATGAGACTGGGAGGTAGTGAAAAAGGTCGTCACAGAGGATGAGGAATATTGAACATCGGCAATCAGTATGATACCCTCTGAATAAAGTCTACTCGACAGCGCCGTTCTAGGAGTACCATCATTAATAATGACGATGTCGATAATACCACCCTGCGGCTACTGTTTGATATGATGGAAATGAAATAATGGTGGGTCATGGTATTCGAAGGTTCATCTGTAAGTGGTCTTACGTATGCATCCTCGCTGAGCATAGACTCATCATCAGGCATCCAGAGAGCTAATATTCGATTAAGAACAATATAGTGGTGGAGGGGGGAGGAGGTAGATCCCTGCTACTACTTGTAGAGCAAGAGGAGGATGCTAAATGTGTGCTAATGGTATCGTGTCAGCGGTGACTCGCTATGTAGCTGGCTTGCATACAAATGATGCTGACGGTGCATGTGTGGTACTAGGTATTCTCCTTCCTTGAATCAAGCTTGAATGGTACTAGGTATTCTCCTTCCTTGAATCAAGCTTGAATCGTCTCGAGATCGTCAAGAATTACTCTCCTCGAAAGTGGCTTTCCGGGAGGGGCGGCATCGTACACACCTTCAGAGTCGTGGGTATTAGCAGATGGGAGAGGAGAGACGAAGTCGTAGAATGGCTGCAATAAATAGCATCAGCTCGATTAGAGGATCGATCCATGGGTGGCGTTGTTAGGACGCTGGTGGGAGGTAAGTAGTGTGAGGGTGTTACGCTAGAGATCACCGCCTCTATTATGTGTTGCTTGTCTTTGACGGAGGAGATGTTGTTGGCTTTGTCCTCCTCTGTGGAGAAGTATAGAGATGGAATCTGTGGGAAGAGCTGCCTCTTTTGCTTGCTGCATGGTACGATTCCAACCTTTGCGGTGTTCATTTTGGTGGAACGAGGAGGAGAGTGGATGTTTTGGATGCTGCCATGGAATCTGTTGGGGTCCCGGTACGCTTCCAAATACCAGAGCCGGCGTGCTGAGAGCAGCAGAAGATTTGGTGTGCTGCTTGGTATGTTGCACTGGTGAGCTGTTGCTCCTACCTTCTTTTTGTTGGGATCGGTACAACAAACCTTGATAGAGCAACGCATATGGATCCATGGCAAACGCTGTTTGCTGATGACTGTTTTCTATTTTTGGGTTTTGTTTAGGCGGTACCTTCTGTCCCTAGAGAGAGAGGGAGACGGTATTGTGCTGATAAAGTTTGATTCGATCTCTCTTGGTTTAGGCGATGAAGCTGTGATGGCTAGACTACCATACTGCTTGCTGATTCGATGCTAATTCGATAGAACCAAGCAACAACATACCACATACCATAGGCGGTGCTAAAATAATTGATGATACCGCATTTTCAAATGGATGTACGATACTAAATTGAAGGAAGGTTGGTGTGCAAACGTTTAGAGTGCGAGCTTGCCAGTCAATAATTTGGCTGAACTCGCACGCGCGTCTAGGTATCCAAAGACTTCATGGTGTCAAGAGAAAATATAATGCCTATTTTACTCGCTAATGTTATATTCATATCACAGGGGGCCCTTTCTCGATAACTTGTTTTGCATTAGTAGAATTGGCTTTTATCTGTTCTTGTATTCTCAACACTAAATCAAGTCTTTCTACAATGTGGCTACGCATACGACTGTGCCCTAGATCTTGGATTATTTGTACATCTCTTGTTTTTGGAACAAAACTTCTTTCCATCCTTTATTACTTACTTCTTCCCCTCTAACCTCGCCCTCTTCGCTGCTTCGTACCTCTGCTGACCAAGGTACGCATTTCGCATATCCTCCTCGCTCTCCAGCTTAAGATTCGGCACAGAATGTACACTTCCGTCAGACCCGATGGACACAAATGTGAACAGTCCCCTTGCAACTTTGTTGTCCTCTCCACTCAATGTTGCCACTGATGCCACCACCTCAATCTCCAGGGACTTTGATGATACGAAGACGACCTTGCCCGCAATGGTACACAAGTCTCCCAGTCGTACCCACGATACAAAGTCCAAGTCAGAAATGGCAACTGTGACAATGTTGGTTCGACAGTGTTTCCATGCCGAACACCCGGCGGCATTGTCCATAAGCTTCATGACGAATCCACCAAATGCAACCTTGTCCTTGCCACAATCTCCTGGCAATACTATCTGAGCAAGCACTTGCTCAGATTCTGATGGAGTGCGACCTTCGGAGGGTGTTGCGTATTGGTTTTTGAATGCATCCAGTCCACTGGCATTAGTAGTTTCCTTCGCATCCGTTCCTTCTGCTGCATTATCATCCCTCTCCTTGCGCGTTTCATAATGTGCCTTTGCCTTCTCATACTTCTTCATTGCAGCTTCGTCTCCCTCGGGCGTTGGCATGGGTGGCACTTGCGAAACCTTCCAATCCTTATTCTTCTCAAATGGCACATACCACAACCACCCAGTATTAGTGACTCTAGTCTTTCCTTTGGTAATGTCCTCGGCAGTTACTACCACTTCGACCAATATGCTCTGTTTCGAGGTGAAGATGATTTCACAGTTGCAGGATGCAACCTCTCCCACAAAGATGGGTTTGTGGAAGGCCATCGTTTCAAAGCGTACCAAGGCCGCTATGCTGCCTTGGCCTTCTTTGGACATGTGTCGGGTTGCGGCAATCATACCAGCCTCCTCCTGAAGTAAAGCACGGAAATCATTTTTCATTAGCATTAGCTTGTGTAGACAAACATCACTCGACCACAGCACCTATTACGAACGCACCATGAGTTTGAGAGTTGTACCTCCGTGGACATTGCCGGATGGGTTAGCATCATCGGGTAGTAGAAGACGGGCGACGACGCAGGGTTTCATGTTGGTGAATTTGACTGTAGATTTATGTGATCGAGCAAAGGGCAAAGGGTAAAGGCAAGAGGATGATAGCAGGAGAGAATAGAAATAGAAGCGCCAAGAACTGGCCAAGAAGCAAAAGCGAGAAGCCCAGATCGGAACTGAGCTCGAACCAAGATCTCGAAGATATGTACGTGGATGTACCAAGGATTCAATATAAAATATGGCGGTGAATACAATTTCACCCCCCACACCCAACCTGCAAGAGACCTCAACTCTCAACCTCAACCTCACTATAAATCAGCCCCTGCTATTGTACCTGCTCACTGCCTCCCACTGCCACTGCCTCACCGAGAAGTTCATAGTAATACATTATGGCGGCGGCGTCTAAATCCACCGGCGGCAAACCCGCAGCGGCGTCCGCCAAGATAAAGGCAAGGGTTAGAAGATCAGGACAGGCAAGAAGTAAGAAGCCTTGCTATCTTGACAAAGATTCCGACGAAGAAGAAACAGAGGAGGTGTCGTCATCGACTGATGGGGCGAAGAGCCCAAATAATGGTTCACCCCCTACTCCTTCGAATTCTAACAATGACGTGAAATCATCGTCCACATCATTTGGATTCGGGAGCCGCCTCTTCTTGCCACTCTTTCTCTTCGCCGCCTTTGTCACAGGATCCATCATCGGTGCCTACTTCGCCGCGCACATCTTGGAGACGGAATATCGTGAGTAATTAGTTGTATGTGCCAGCATATTATTTTTGTACATCTCATGTGAACCAATTAATCACTATTTTTACAGAAGATATCGTGGCAAAGCTCCAAGCAGACCATCACATTGCCATCGTCCGAAGTCAAAGCGACTACCTCGACAGTCAGTCCAAATTATCCGACGAAACGCGAATTCACGAGGAAGAAATATCCAAGTTACGGATCCACGCCGATCAGAATGAACGAATGTTCCAAAGTAAAGCCGAGCAGTATCTGAAGGAAACAAATGTAGCGTACAATACTTCCAACTTGGGGTTACAAAATGCATCGCATCGTTTGAAGACAGAGACGGACAATCACGAATATACACAGCACGAACTATCGCGGACGAACGAAAGACTACAAACCATAGTCAATGCACACGAATCGACGCAGCTAGAACTATCCCAGGCGAATAAACGACTGCAGGCCATTCGGAATACCTTGACCGAATCAAATCGGGCAATGGAAATGTCACAAAGGGAACGGAATGACATGGAAACACAGCTTGATATTGTACAACGTGAATTAGACTCGGCCGAGGAGGAATTGGATCGGCGAGACATTGAACGGGCCGAATGCGACGAGCATCACCGTAACATGCTAAAATGTCGTGAATCCTTAAAGGAAGCCCTAGTCGATCTTGCCAATGCCGAAAAGCGAGTGGAGGCAATAGCACGTCCTCCTTCGAAAGGGGAAGACGAAGAAGGAGGGGACGAGGAAGAAAAAACAGCCACGTTGCTCGCCCTGGCATGGGAAGACCAGAAAGAATTGTCATTGCGTATCCGAGTGTTGACGGATGAGAAAAAGGGTGCGATTGCCGAACTTGGGAGTAAGTTGAAGGGAGTAGAGCGGGAGAAGGAAGTTTGGGAAGATAAGGCTCTCGTTTGGGAAGACAAGGCCAAATCTATGATGGAGAAGATTATGTACAGAAATCGCATGGAAGTGTTGGAGAGGTAAGTTATTCTGCTGATGTTGGTGATGCTGAGAAAATAAAGGTTGAATATATATCAACTGTTGCTGAAATCATTTCATCTCACGGTATTGTTATTTTCCTTTCTTTATAGATATGGACCTGGGCCACACCACGTCAAATTAACCCTGGGCTTTGAATCCTCTCCCGCTACCGAATCGGTCCTCATACAACTCGCCCCCCTAAATATCATGCCACACACAATCCACACCTTTCTCCACTTAATTGAGAACAAACTGTACGCTAAAGGAACCTTCATCCTATCCCGTGAACACATTATAGTGGGAGGACCAATCGATGCCTACGACGAAACAAACAACCGTGAATTAGAGGAACGAATGTTGCACGAGGGGCTCTTCCCCAATGGCGCTCTATTATTTCAGGAATACACACCCGATTATCCACACGTACAGTATACAATGGGATATAACCAAATGGGCGGACCAATCTTTTACGTGAATCTGAGGGATAACACGCGTGTGCACGGTCCCAATAACTATCGTGAGAAAAAAGATGGAGATCCATGCTTTGCAAAAATAGTGGAGGGATATGATGTCATTGATAGGATTGCAAGTATGGGAACGGAGGAGGATGAATCGTTGGAGTCGGCTGTTTATATCTTGGACTCTCAGGTGGTGAATATCACGGCGTAAAAAAGAGCTTACTAGGCCATGCGTTCCATAAAGCTGCACGAGATTGTTCGTTCGTTAGGAGAGAGGGAACACGGACAATAGGAAGTGTGCAAGTGCTGGAGGTATTTGCCCGAAAGGGTGATCTTTTTGGATTCTCTCGAATCCGCGCCTAGAAGATAGTCATAAACTTCAATATAAACAACGAAACCCCTACATACAAACAATAAATATATATCTCGTATCGAGTAAGCTTAGGAATTTCGAAAGATATTCTTGTCTTGCGTGGTATGCATGTCTTGTATGGGATGTGAATGTTTGACTGCACTGGCACTGTGCCATTCTTGTGATCATCCAAGGCAGCTCTTTGGTTGTGATGACAGGTCTGTATGTTTGATGGTAGCCTTGGCGGTGTCGGGTTTTATTTTGGTCTGCACAGATTATGATAAGAACATGTTGAATGAGGTGGATAGGCATGGACTTAGATACCTGCGACATTACTACATATTATAAATATTTGCATCGCCGTGCATGAAATCTGAACTCTGGACTAGTGCGCTCTAGGGCTCCTGTACATTAAATTTGGCCAACAGCAGTCCAATACTGAATCATCTCTAGACTTCATGCTGTGCTCGGAGGTTAGGGCACGAGCGAGCCAAATTCTCAATCTCAATATCATTGGTATCCATAACAGCTTCGTATCCATCCTTCCAGCTAATCTTTGCCTTTCGTCTATGTAATCGAATAACCTGCAATAGTCCAAGAAATGCCATAGCCACTACACCCATAACGAACCGAGAAAAATCACCACTCCAGCTGTCAAACATATTTTCTTCCATCTTTTCATTGATGTGGTGGCTACCATGGAATTGAATGTAGTCCCATGGCAAGGTGTTAATTTCATAGAGAATGCTGCCCAATGACCATCCAACCTTTTGCCCATTCAGTACATTGGTAGCAGTGATGTGATCGTTGGGTTTGAAGCCATATCCATGACGCAACACCTCATGGACATATGCGGCATGGAAGCAGTACGAAGCAAGTTCATCCTTGCTCAGGCTAACGTTTGGGTTGGCCGCATTGTAATCTACCAATTGTGCCCAGCTTTGCGAGCATACCACCTGTCCTCTTTTCTCGAGCGTTTCGATACTCGAACGAGGCGGCAACTGCAAGAACTGCCAGACATGATAATAGTTGCTAAACGCCATGAATTCGCCAAATGACTCCTCTTGCGTAGGAAGCTCAGGTTGGTACACCCCAGCGAACGAGCAGGACCCCTGATGAGAAAACTCACACCAGGAATTCGACTTTTCATTCAAAATCTCTCGCGCTAATGCCTTGCACTTTACCCAATCTCCAGTCTTTTCATCGTTGACTAAAATGGCATGATAAAGACCCCCATCATCGCCAAGAGTGGTATTTGGAGAAGTCGCAAAGTGATCAACGGATGCATCCCACGTTTCCATCCCGTCCTTGAAGTGTACAAGACTCTTGAATTCGAGTCTGCCATTCCCAGGCAGGCAAGGATCATACACGCCCTCGACCAACCGTGCCTTGGCCGTAGTATTCTGCACCAGCCGTGCCTTCCTCCTCGTTTCCGCCATATTCATCCCAAACATGAGATGACTGTGAGCATAGACATTCCAATGTTTGCCCTGCCCGACCTGCAACTTGAACAACCCACTCATGATATCTCCCCCAGGTTCGTAAAAGCTAATTTGTGACGAGGCACCTCCCATATCAAGCGCACCAAACGTTTCAATGGCTCCACCATAGGCTGATCCCGCACCCTCCGAATTCTTCATGAGATTGCCCATGAGGAAGTTCACTCCAGCCCAACCGTAGACAGCCTCTTCTTCCCCGGATATGACTCTGACACGCTCGGCCTCGTCCCAGAACGGGCAGTAGGTATTGTTTGCAAAGAGCTTCCGTACAGTGTTGATGACGCGTTGGCGGTTTTTGGATGGAATCGTGCGTAGACCTGCGGTTGCCTTTAAGAAGATGGGAAAGGTTGAAAATTCGGATTCTTTGGAGTGTAGGACTGTCCTGGCGAAGGATATTAGTGGCTCGAGGTATTTGCCAATAGCCTATGTTGTAAAAATAGGTAAGAGAACATCACACCATGAGAAATCAATGCTCTGCGAGATTTGGAAAGAGAATTCTCCCTCAAAAGTATACATGAGCAAAACTCACCTCTTCCAACTCATCATCATCCTTAATATTGGCAAACTCGCTAATTCCGGGTTGTAATCTCTCTGTCCATCGTGATTCCGTGCCAGGGAAACTTAATTTCTTCCCAGTAACTGCAGCATTTACATCAGACTTGTCAGCTAGGACTCGTGGTTCGAACTCGTACACGTGCATACGCGAGCCCGTGGATCCTGCATCAATCTGAAGTAACATACAATAGAAAGCGGAAGGATTTTGTCAGAGATATCATTTGTCAGACATGATGCATGTGATATGCACCCCAATGTGGGGTGAAAGCTTATGGGACACACAACCAGTTGGACAACTCACCATCAAACCATGAACACTCCTCTTCGCAACACCCGAATTCTGATACAATTCCTTAAAACGCTTCCGTCGTTTCTTCTCGGCCTTCTTCTGTTTCTTATGTGCCGACTCCTGTTCGATCATTTGCAATCGCATATCCTCTTGAAATTTGAGATTTTCCAATTCGATGGGATCAAAGTCGTCGTCATCGACATCGTCCTTGATCTTGTCGGCTTTGTGCGCCTTGGATAGACGTCGGAGTTGACGCTGCTGGTCTTCTTGGATAGAAGTAGGAGATGATGCGGCGGCGAGAGCATCGAGTTCGGCGGTGGCGGCGGCGTGCTCGGGGTTGCGAGAGAGGTAGATCTTCCATGAATCGCCTTCTTCCATTGGATGTTTCATATTGAGGGCTGCCATTTTCTAAAATGGTCGCAATTGTTATTTGAAGGTGTTGTGAAAATTATGGGACTGTTGAGGTGCGATACAACTCCTACACGTGTATTGTACCATAGCTAAAAAGTGCGAGGAAAGAGGAAACATCCATCAAACTCCTACATTAGATACTTACCATTATCTACCAATGACCACCGCCATGCATGCATGCATGTCGAATGTGGCTGCTTTGATTTCTCTTTGATGGCTGTTTGTGTTGTGTGTTGGCTTCTCCGTGGCTTTTTGCTTTGTGTTTTGGCTGTCTTCGAGACAGAAGGGTTTTGTGATTGTCTTCTGAGACAGAAGAAGTTAGGAATGGGATTGAACAGGAAATCCACGTCTCTAATCATACTGTTCCTATGCAAGTATGTAGAACTGTGGTATGTACGTGTCTTCCACTTGGTCTCAACGGACGTTACATCACATTACATCTAGAATCTGTACGTGTATGACGAGACGATTCTTCTTGGGACATACCTACCTATGCGGAGGAGGCGAAGAATCTCGAGAATCTTCCTCCTCGAGCGAGGCACTTCCCTGCATATAAACGTCACAGTGGGTTATGCAACGGTAGGGGGTGTGATTGATGGTGACAGTTGTATGCCAGACTAACAGGCTCTCCCGGCTACGATGGACTGTCAGAAGGAAAAATGGCGGAGGAATGATCCCGTGGGACCCAGGATTGCCTATCGTAACCAGTCTACCATTTGCATCACCCA
>JALLAU010001345.1:2005-12409 GCA_036939495.1 Thalassiosira hispida | reverse complement strand
TAGATTTCCCGAGAGTTACCTAGATTACCAATTATGAAACAATTTTTGGTAATGTTTTACTGGGTAATTCACAACCAAGAATTCCTGAGTGGATCTACATCTGCCCAGCCTATGATGATACATGTGCTGCGTTTGTCTGAGAGTGTTGATAGGATATTCCCATACCTATACAAAGACTGGTCCACCTACCTATGACAAGCCTCTAGCAGCTCTGGGGAACAATGGACCGCCTTCCTCCCACCTCAACAGATAACTCTCCCCCTCTATCAGACCCCTCTGATTTTGGCTTATGCTGAAATGCTGGCCAATTTGTACTTTGATGGTCTAAGAGTGTTGACAGGGTGTTTCCATACCTATAAAACCCTAATCTGATTCGCCTTCCTTCTACCTCAACATATCACTCTCCCGCCTCCATTCAAGAAAATGGTAGGTACATACCTGTATGTACCCTTTTAGAGCCTTTTAGTTGAGTTGATATATATTTTGATTTTGGCGGGAACTGAGCTCCATATCAGAAAAAAATGTCATGAAACCAACCGTTGATAATAAGATCCCCATGTAATCACAAAATGGAAATCTAACACCCCCCACATCCATCATCAAAGGCAGGATAACAGCATTGATAGACGCTGGGTTCTATCTTTATTGCCTCATCTGACTCATCTCTTTAGAACTTCCTATTTTACGCTTCAGTTTTGGCTTGAGCCAAAATGACCAGACAATAGCTTGGTCCTTCAAGCGCAAACTACCATTGGATATGGGAGCGCGGTGAGGGCAATGAGCATGAAAGTGTTGCCCCATCCTTCTTACTGTACCCCTACCAGATCAACACACGTGGGTCCCACCTAATGATTGGCCATGCTTCAAGAACCTCAACACAACATTCAAAGAAGACCACACGGGACATGCATGTGAGGGGCACAGTTTTGGCTTGAGCCAAACCAGCCATCCATTGACTTCGGTGCTTCTGGCGCATAACAAAACATGTGTGGTAGTGGGCGATGGCCATGCAAGAGTTGCCACATCTATATCATAGCCATACTATCAAGTCTCAAACACACGTGGGTCACTATGGATGCACATCCTTCCATCTCAACACACCATTCAAAGCGTCCAAGAAGGGCCTCAGATTTGGCTTGAGTCAAAACTGCTGAACAATTGTTTGTTGCTTCCTCTGGCGCAAAATAACATGGGCGACAAGTAAGCGAATGCAATGTGAGTGTTGCCAAATCCTTGCCCTATCAAAGCTAAAACATGTGTGCGTTGCAATTGATGGCCATGCTTCCACCTCAACACACCATTCACAGCTTATCCAACAGAGGGGCTCAGTTTTGATTTGAGGAGCGGAAACGGCCATCATTTTTCCTGGACCTTCTCTAGCCCAAAAAGGGTGAACGATGATGAGAGTGCTGCGAGCAGCTCGAGGCTCCGTTCCAATCGTTGGTGGTCTCTAAGCAGCACACCTGCATGCTTTGTTGGCTATCTAGAGAACTACACAGTTCAGCCTTGTTGCCAGCACAGCAACCCATTATTGTTAGTTGCAGTAGATCGCCATTGAGGAGACCAGAAGATGATGACAAAACCAAGTGCTGAAATCATTGTCTGAATACTCTTCCATGTCCATTACAAAAGCCTCTCATCGCGCTCAGAGGTGCAATCACCTAGATGTTGTACCTACAATAGGAACACAAGGTCACATGAATTAGTTTATAAAACAAATGCACAGGAATGTAGGTATTATGCCTTGTCTAGCTTGTGACGCATCATGTATATGCAAGCCTACATCTCTAGTCACCCTCTAATGCTTGCCATTCCTATAGAGATCTAAGATCCATGAAATAAGCTCTTAATACTTTGTTACCTGTAGAGTAGACAACAAATGTTGGCTCAAATACAAAAATAATGAGTACTATGCACAAAGCGGGTGAATCCCACTCGTCTCGCCAGCTTCATTATTAATAAGTATATGATATATCTATGTTTCTGTCTTGCTTTGCATCCTCCTGCCTCATTTCCCTCTTCCCTTCGTTTCACCCAGCCAACTCTTCATCTGAGAGGGAAAGTTCGTATTCAATGGATGTTGAGGGGAGATGGACGAAGAAATCCCACTGAGGTAGGTACTCAACTCATGCAACTCCACTCCCGTGGCATTGCATAGTAGAAATGATGGTTCAATGGTATGAATCACGTCCCCTCGCACACCTCCAAGCCGTCGTACCACACGTCGATTTAAGCTCTTCGACGTGATCGATGCCACCATATCCATCGCGCAGTTCTTCTCGGACTGCGTCACATACCGATGAAATCTTGCATCGTCGCTGAAGAAGTTACGTAGACGCTGAGACTGCGCTCCTGCCGATTCAAAGAAGAGTGAGTCGGCCACTTCGGGCGCACCAAAGGTCCACAGGTGCAATCGATCGAGGGGCGTGTCAACGTGATTCATGACTATGTCCAAGGCGTGAATAGTCGCAAGAGCGCCTGCTAACGAATGGCCCACTAGATGGACTGTGTGGCCTGCCTTGAGTGAATTTGTTGTTACATCCCGTAGAAGATCCATTAGTCTATTCCCACGACTGTGGCAAACTTGTTTGTTGCGTGTTCTAATGACCTCCTTCTTCTTTTTATACCGCCTCTTGTGCTTGGTGACCAACTTCGTGATGATATTGTTGTTCAGCTTATTTTTCTTTTGCTTTATTGTGGCTATTGCAGTGCTGTGGCTTCTTTTAGGTCGTCTCTTGATTTGCTGTTGTTTTATGCATGTGTTGAAATAGTCATCTAAAGAAGTAGTAGAAGATGATCTAGAGTGATCCTTATTGAGTTTCCGTATCTTTCCTCTCTTAACTCTAGCATAAGCGTTCATGAAGCCACGGTGGATAGATCCCTCGACAGTCGTAGAATTCGTTGAGTTTGAACCATCTGCTCGTTGGTTGAATAAGCCAGAATGTGACGCAGGTTCTAACGTCTGTAGGTTTGTCAATGCATCTGCAACGCTGCCAGTGCCAGCAAATGATAAAACAATTTCAGAATTTCCCGACGACGCAATTATCAGATCTGTATCATGCCATCGAATTTTTGCCTTATCTTCTTCGTGCCAATTGTTGAGTACCCATAATACATTGTACCTCCTCCCACCTTCATGCTTCTGCAGTAATTTTTGTTTGCATTGTTGCGATGATGATTTGGTGTTTTTGGTGTTCGTTCTATTATATGAATTTGATGATAGCCGATGGACTGTTCTAGCGAATTGGGAACGAGTTTGACAAAATGATACTCGGACTCGGGCCACAATACCCGCGACTATTCGTTGTATTTGATTCCTCTCTTTCCCCCACAATAAGGGATAATATGAATTGGTATCGTGCTCCGCCAAATATTGAGGTGGAGGAGGATCATCTTCAAGCGAAAATATCCAACTTGTGTTGTTATTGTGAGTTGTCCTATTATTTCCATATTCATGGACCACCAACAACTCATTGGTGTAATGAAAGTCATGGTATGCCAACGATGCAAGTATTGCCATTCGATATGCTGTGCGCGACAAGTTCCTATTCCTATGCTTATGGAGTGACCACGGCGCCAACAACTTTTTCTTCTCATTATTGCGACAACTCTTCTTCATTTTTCTTGTTTTTGACCTAATATCAGCCCCCTCCTTTCTCTGGTCACTCAACAATGATACCCCTGCTTCAATTTTGGGCTTACGAAACAAAGGGACTAGCCCCTTTTCGTTATCATCATTTCCATATGAGTGATGGAGATGTATAAAGAGTAGGAAGGCAACAGAGATAACCATAGAATGGCGCATCCTATATGATCTATGTCGGCGAGAGCAAAGATGGATACATCTACATGGAAAAGAGCATTGCATCTTGGATTCACGCCCAAGTCAAAGTCAAAGTCACTAATCCTTGTGTTGTAGCAACCCGACACCCGACTCCTCCACCAACAGCCTGTCAAGCCACCGCAACCTGCAACCTAGGAGTACTCTTTACCCAGTGAAAGCTTCTAAAAGTAGTGGCCGCCAGACAGTTGGCAGTTGCCGTCGCCCCGACTCCCGATTCCCGATCCCCCTCACCGCTGCTTTTATTCTCTGTTCTTTGGTTTTGCGGTTTTGGTGGGTTGCAGAGTTGCTGGGTTGGTTGGGTAAGATAGAAGACAATCACCTACAATCTAGCTATGTACTAGGTAGGTACATAGGTAGATAGCTACAGTAACCTACCACGACTTGCCCCACCCCGTTGGGGCAATTCTCAGGCCTGGGCTTGTGTTTGGGGGTGGGGCAATTCAAAAGATCCACTAGCTTCTACAGTAGAATTAAGCGAAACTGGGGCAACTCTCAAAGCAAGGCTCACCTGTCAGGTGTGGCAAGCCGAGTAGGGTGGGGAAAGTCGTGGTAGGTTACTGTAATATTAATAGTCTATTTCGAATTCTTTTGAGAATACCTGGCTATTTTTGTGGGTGTGATTCAACGTTTATTTTATGTAATTACTTAACCTGCAAGAGGCAAGGTAATTGGTGATTCTAGAAATACTGACTCAGGGACCCCAGTATCATCGACCAGTGTCGTGTTGAGTGGGTCTCTATGTTCAGTGCCCATTTTCCATTTTGCGCTTTGCGCGTGATGTTGCGGAGATGTAGACTGAATGCCTTTGTGACCACTGATCCCATCTGTTGAAGGGTTTGCTCGTGTGGGGTTGGCGCAGTATACGAATGACCAAAGAAGCGCCTCGACTCAATGTCCCGCCAAGCTGAGGATGCGTGAGGAATGATACCCGACGGACATAGCGCATCATGTGCTAAGTCTACATGCGTTGTGCATTGGGTTTTGGATACGTGACATTGCCAAAGCTTAATAGTTTGCGTGGTCGGATGTGGAAGAGGAACTAATCCATAATAGGTCCCCATTTCCCATGAGGGTCAATCACCATTGCTAACAACATGATGCGTCTGTCGAGAAATTTCCCAATGACTCGCTTGCCTGGTACCTCCACCCCAGTGACGCTATCCTCTCGAGCCTCTACGACACCTTCGAACTCGCAGCCTGCATGTTGATGGTGAAGAATGGTGATGCTCTAACCAAAAATGTGTCACCGTATCAGCCACCATGCTGATTTTTTTCTCAATACCATCCTGGGCGGGCAACAATCTATGTACCAACAACCTCGAATCTCTCATGCAATCAAGCACCTTGTCCTCTCTACATATTCACTAACTGCCTCTAACTCTAACAACATGTAGCATGGCGCTCAACTTCGTTGATAATGATGAGGGGGAATTAGGTGCCTTGATTTACAGATACAGCCGTACTGCAAAATCATTTAGAGCAAATAAAAGGAAGTCGTCTTCTGCTTCTACTGTGTCAGTGGAGTATACTAATAAATGTCAAACCAACCAACGTCGTAGCTCTCCTCGCTTATTGGCGGAGAATAATGCCCCAGATGAATCAGACGAGCATCAGGCTACTCGAGGTAGTAGTGGGAAGAAGCGAAAGATTGCGAATCCAATTTTATTGGAGAATCCAGCATCATTCTTGGAGAAAACCCTCCGCTAATGCCACCAACATTAGAGTGCCACGAACATGTGCTTGAACAACAAAGAGCGTTCAAGCAGCTTCGACTTTGAGCGGGCGTTCTTCGACTCCATGCGGGAAGAAGAGATATATATGCCGCCATCATGAGGGATGCACCAATATAGTATTTCTGCAGGAGTTTGTTGAAGGCATTGTGACACGGTTTGTAAACAAGAAGGATGTTCTAACAAAGTTTTTCAGGGACGAGTTTGCAAAAGGCATGATGCAAAGCGCAAGGCCTGCAGCTATGAAGGATGCACCAATCATGTCGTTCAGGGAGGAGTTTGTATCAGGCATGGCGCAAATGTAAAGAAACGCACCCATGAAATTATTTGTAAACAAGAAGGATGTACTAACATCAAAGTCATGAAGGGAGGTGTTTGTGTGTGGCATGGTGCAAAACTAAAAAGGTGCAGTCATGAAGGATGCACAAACAAACCCAAAAAATGAGGAGTTTGCGTGAAGGATGCGTCAATCGTATCGTTCAGGGAGGAGTTTGCTTGAGCCAGGCAGTGCGGAGTTTGTATCAGGCATGGCGCAAGTAGAAGAACTTGCACGCAAGAAAGATGTTCTAATCAAGCTACCCAAGGAGAAGTTTTTGTAGAAGGCATGGCTCATCACAACCAAAATACAGCCATGGAGGATGTAAAAACAATGCAAAGAAGGGAGGAGTTTGTAAAAGAGGCATGGTGCATACCATACCGAGGGATGTGGGACCGCTGATTGAAGTTTTTAATACGTTGTGGGCAGATAGTTTGGACAGCCGAACTCACTTCTTTCTTTTGTATCACTAGCTATCACTAGATATATAACAAATAAGAGATAGGTACAGTTGAGAGCTGTTGAGAGGATGTACGAGTCAAACGATAAAGGCTAGTTTAGCCAAGAGGCTTTGGAGACTTCTAACAATTGTTACTCAGATCATTGATAAAACTTACACCATTATTTAATGGATGTTAAATACAATGCTTACAGAGACGGCTACAATGTGGCTGCACCGAGTCAGGAATATGGTACATAATCTAAAGCTTGTGAGAGCTTGAACACTGATTTCTCTCAGCCGGAGTCGAGGGAGTGTTTATTGATGATTCACTCAGAATGATGTTTTCTATCAACATTCATGTGAGACTTGAAAAGTAAAGGAATGATCAGGAATCACAAACATATATTTTCTTGGCAGCCTCAGCTGAGGGTGTTCTTCGCGGCATGCTGAATCATATAAACCATCCACTCGCCTCGCATCCCTTTACGATATATCATGCATGAGGAGAATCACAGATGGAGTGTGTGCAAAATAGGTGAGTGTAACTGTACGTATAATCCCTTTATACCCGTATGATAACTGAGGGCACCGCAACTTAAATCTCCGTAATACAACATACCCCCCTTCCCCCCTGTTTCAAATCCTTGACATGGATTCAGGATTCTTATTACTAAGCATATCATTTATCTGCCGCCCAATAATCCATAGATGTAGTCTTCATTGACATCTCCATCATTGTTGTTGGTACTGCCACTGCTACCGCTACCGCCACTCCCACCACCGGTGCTAGGAGGTGACAAATCCTCTTCATCGACCTGTAGGGATGCAGAAGTATCACTGCCCCCGCCCCCACTCCCACCACCATCACTGGCGGTGGTTACACTTCCAGAACCAGAGCCAGAACCGCAATCAAACCCAGCATCAGATGCATACTTGCTCCCCTTGCAAACTTCCTTTTCGATCCAACCAAATCCTCGAGAAACACGAGCGTACACACCAGGGAAGTTATCCGATGCACAGCCAATACCCCACGACACAACACCAACCTGAACATCCGAGCCTGCGCTACGGCCCTTAATGACGAGTGGCCCCCCGGAATCCCCCTGACAGCTATCTTTCGCTTGCTTGTGTTCGGCACACAACATATTCTGCGTGATTTGACCGTTGTAATTGTCATAGTAATTACCAATACTTCCCTCGCTCTCAGCGCATTCTTGGTTAGCAATCACTTGAACATTGACATTCATCAAGACATCACTTAACTCGGAAACATTATCTCGAATATCGGTATCGCCCCATCCCATGACGGTCACATCTTGATCCACGCTTGGAACGGAGGATTGGGTGTTCAAAGTGACCAAATCGACATTGTCGGCGGTAGTGGCCTTATCCAAAAATACCAACATGAAATCATTATCGGTAGAACCTGAATCATAATTCGGATGGGGCAATTCACGCGTCACGGAAATCACCTCGCCATCATTATCATTTAAATCGTGCCTTCCCAAGACGACATCGTACGTGAAACCCTGACAGTGAGCTGCCGTCAAAATGACATCCTTGGCAATCAAGGATCCACCACAAAAGTGTCCAATATCATCTTGCAACGAGACTGCGTACGAGAAGCGATCTACGCTGGCCTCGGAGCCGCCAATGACTTTAGTGCTGTCCAATTCTCCCGCTTGCAAAGCCCCGGTGATCGCCTCGGTGATCGCTTCGGTGATGGATGTTGCTTCTTCCTCCTCCGCGTCTCCTGTCGCGTCTTCCGTGGTGGGCACTGCCTCTTCCGGAGCTGGAGGTGCATTGGGAGGGCCGGGTGCCGCGTCTCCCCCTGTCGCCGTCGTGGTGACGTCTAATGTTCCTAGCGCATGATTATCATTATTACTACTTTTATTATTTCCCGACAAACCTAATCCCAACCCGAGGCCAATGGCAGCACACACGGCTACACCGACTAGAGCGACGATTGCAATCTTTTTCTTCTTGGAACTTCCGTCAGTCGGTGGCGCGTCGTCCGTCGGCGAAACGAGCCCGTTCGAGTGGTTGGTGAGGCCAGTCTCATCTACGCCATTGTCGTTGAACGTATCAGAAATGGTAAGCCTCGTAGAATCGAGACGACGGCTGACTGGCTTGGCTTTTGTTTTGTCTGACATGATGATGATGTTGTTTGTTTGGGGTTGGAAGCTGTTTGTGAATGATCAATTATGTCATACTCCTACAACTACAATATCTAGCATGTACCTAGGTACCTCTAGCTAGGTCAGATTGACGACATAAAAAAATTACGCAGAGCTCACACGCGAGTGAACCCGGAAGATGCCCGAATAGTCGGGCAAAGGGGGGAACGAAATCGGCATGCCCCCCGTAAAAATCTGTCCGGGCCCAATCCTAGCCCATCCTACAGCCCAATCTAAGCCCATCCGCCCATCCGAGCCAATTTAGGAGGCGACTCCCAACTATTTAGAGGGCGACCCCTTTTCGGGTTTTCCCGGGGGCCGGCCTGGCGAAGGTAAGTAGGTACATAGGTAAGACTTAAAGAAGACATCTCTTTGAAGTTTTGTGAAGTGTGTTTAAAAGTTGTGACGGCGTTACTTTCAGTGCCGCTAGTGAAACTAAGAAAGTCTATTGGGAAAGTTTGGGGCAGCCTCTTTAGGCATCCGCAAATAACCAAAATTGGTAATATGGACTTTCAGGAACCTGTATTTATAAAGTGCTAGTAATTAGGCACTCCAAAGCTCATGTTGCGTAGGAAAGACTGTATTGCGCCCCACTACTTAGTTTAGTTTAACCATACACAATTCAAACACAATCAATTCAAAACACTATTATCAGAACCTCCATGACATGCAAACAATGGCGCTCATTCTAGTAAGTTCTGCCCTAAAAAACCACCGTCCGATTCAAGCATAACCAATTTCATCCAATCCTGCACATGACTCCAGCCTAGTAATCATTGACGCGCTCCATCAGGCGAGTATCAAGTGTTTCTTCAAGCATCGTTTCACCAGCTATATTAAAGAAAGATCAGCCTTTCCAAAGACAACATGACTGCGATACAGAAACACATGATTGCTGCCTTCCAAGTCTTCTCAAAACTGATAGCCGTCAGCGTGGTGTCATGTTGGTGATACGAGGAAGTGACAGCAGTTCAATTGAGTGGGGCGGCCGCCGTAATTGAAGGTGGTAAGAAGTTGGGTGGGTGGCTGAGCAGAGAGGTAAAGATTGTGATGTCAAAGATTTGTTGTGATGTGTTGAAGTTGGAGGGAATGGTGGCAACACTTTAGGCTGGAGGGAACGAGCGGTGATGGGCAATACCTCCTCAATCTTTTGCAGACTTGTTCTTTGTTCTTCTTCTTGGGGTTCTTTACTGTTCATGGATAGCCTACATGCTGAGGTTTATGACGTCACAGACTGGTACGTTTTGTACGTAGGAATACGTAGCCACATTTTTAGGTAATAACTTTGGTAATCGGCCAAGGTGGCGTTGGTAATTTGCTGATACCTAAGCCTCTTGCATTCATGTCTCATACTTTACTACAATTTTCCAAGCTTGATTTGTTTGCCCCCTTTTTACTCTTCTTTTGTGATCGTTTGAATTGATACATATTGTCACAATGGCGTCTCCTCAGAGTACCTAATCTCAATTTCCACAGTTCCCAACAACTTTACGCCAAGAAGATGAACTACACCTTTGAAGTTGTTTGTCTTTTGCCCTGCCTGGAGAGACCTTACGATCAGAGGGCTTAGTCGATAACGTCTTCGCGCGACATGTCTTCTGGAGCTTGCAACCTCGCGTCGGCAAGACATGTCCCAGACATGTCGCGACATGTCGAGACATGTCTTGCTGACATGTCTTCGAATAGGCTGGTATGTCAGCGGTCTGTGAGAGGCGCAGACGCAGACATTTCAGAAGACGCAGACATGTCTTCATTAACCTTAGTGGGTTAACCCTAACATAGTAATAACCTTAATGAGATAACCCTAATAGGCTTACAGACTAACTGTACATAGGCGTTGCAGACTAGAATTAAATAGTGCAGGCTGAACTAATATATCAGATTAATAACTGCAT
>JALLAU010001344.1:0-10221 GCA_036939495.1 Thalassiosira hispida | reverse complement strand
TCAATGCAACATTCTCCCTTTCTAAGTGGGCCCCTCAGATTTGGCTTGTGATGCTAACACGTTGTTCAATTTCTGAGTGGATCTATCACACGATGATAGTATGTAAGGCTTTTAATAAATACTATTAGGGTGTTGTGAAACCACTCCCATACCTCCTGTAAAGCTCCAACATGTGTGGGTAACAATGGTTTGCATTTCTTCAATCTCAACGGGCCATTCCCCTTTCGGTAAGTGGGCCCCTCTAAGAATTGGCTTTTGCTGAAATTAAGGAAAAGTTCTGAGTGGTTCCAGCACATCATGGTGTAGCCATGGAAGGTGTTGATGTGCTATGCAGGTGTTGTGAATCTGTTTCCACATCCCCAGCAATCCTCAAATAGGCGTGGGTAATAATAAGTGCTAACCATTCTACCTCCATTGTTAGGCCCATCAGATTTGGCTTGTGCTGAAATACTGGTCAGAATCTGAGTGGTTCTAGCACTTGGTGATGGCATGGAAGGAGTTGGTATGCTACGTGGGTGTTGTGAACTGGCTCTCAAATGTTTAGCAAGCCTCAAACAAGCCCGGATAAATATGGTTGGCATTGCTTGCACCCCAACTATCCGGTTTTTCTTCATTATTAGACCCCTCAGATTTGGCTTGTGATGAAATGCTAGCAAATTTCTGAGTGGGTCTAGCACATGGTGATGGCATAGAAGGTGTTGTGATGGTAAGAAAAGTGGTGTGAAACTGTTTCCATACCTCTGGCAATCCTCAAACAGGTGTGAGTAACAATGGTTGGACATGCTTCCTCCTCAACCAAACATACTTCCTCTTTCCTCTGTAATTGGGCTCCTAAGATCTGGCTTGTGCTTGTGCTGAAATGCTGGCAAATTACTGAGTGTGTTTACCACATGTTTATGGTATGGAAGGTGTTGATGTGCCATCATGAGGATGATGTGAAAGTGTTCCCACTCCCTGTGACTGAAGGCCTGATGGCATGCGGTATAATAGTTGGCATTGCTTTCTCCTCAACTAACACAACCATAAAACCATAACCGTGTCACGATCCTCCGTAAGTGGGCCCCTAAGATTTGACTTGCATTGAAATGCTTGTAAATTACTGAGTGGTTGTAGCACATGGTGGTGGCATGGAAGGTGTTAAGATGCTATAAGGGTGCCATGAAACTATTCTCAATCCCATAGCAAGCATATATATTATAACAGGCTTGGTTGACTAAGCTTGCCCTTGCCCCCCCCCCCCCCTCAACTTACCAGTCTCTCTCCCTAAGTGGGCCCCTCAGCCTCATATTTGGCTTCTTGTGCTGAAATGCTTACCAGTTTTTGAGCCTCATTCTAGCACAACATGGTGTTGGTATAGAAGGTGGTATTCCACTACAAGAGTGTTGAGGTTCTGGTCCCATGCCCCCAATACGCCCTTAACATAGGACCTGGGTAACAGTTGTTAGCCTTGCTTCCGTCTCAATGCAACATTCTCCCTTTCTAAGTGGGCCCCTCAGATTTGGCTTGTGATGCTGATATGTCGTTCAATTTCCGAGTGGAGGATCTATCACACGGTGATGGTAAAGAAGGCGTTTAAATACTATGGGAGTGTTGTGAAACCACACCCATACCTCCGGTAAAACAGGTGTGAATAACAATGGTTGGCGTTGCTTCAACCTCAATGAGCCATCCCCCTTTCGGCAAGTGGGCCCCTCTAAGAATTGGCTTTTTCTGAAATTCTGGCAAAATTCTGAGTGATTCCAGCACATGGTGAAGCTATGGAAGGTGTTGATGTGCTATGATGGCGAGGAGATGACAAAGAGGCCAAAATTATCGACATGCTGTTTAAATAGGAGACTGATGATTGAGTGTTAGTAGGCATACAGCAGACCTATCAAGCAGAAAATGGAAAAGGGATGACGAAGGAGAGTCAGCACCAGCTACTATCACTAACCTACTACTACTACTACTACTACTGCCAAAAGTACCACCAAGACGAACTTCGAGTTGACAAATTTGATTGTAATTCCTTTGGTCCATTGACAAAGAGCCTCCTTCTCTTCTGTTGATTCAATAGTGATTCTCTATCATAAGCTAAACCAAGTTTAGATACAACAACGCTGGCTCCCATTTCTTTGTTTATGATAATGCCATCATATTATAATGAGGTACATGTTCCCTCAAGCTTGATTTTGTGGCTTTTTTATCGTTCTTATCGCCAATGCAAAGCATATGCCTGTTTGTGTATGCTATGCTAGCACAGTGATGCTGCGGATTTAATTTTGGAAGCATCTGCTGGATATGCCGGGCACATCTTCATAATGGGAGTATCAACCCAATAAACAAATTGAGTGATACCCCAACTCCCACCTTTGTCCGATTATGAATCTCCTTCTAAACTAACAGTATTTATACTTAATCTGACAATAACTCTGGTATCGACAGTGACGACAAGTGTCAGTCATGGGGCATCGAACATTGCAAATTTGAATGAGACATTCACCGTACCCTGAACGCGGAGGGAAGGCATTTGCTCAGATGATACGCGAAACAGAGCGTGGTATGGCGTGGGTATGGTAGCTGTTACCTATACAAGTTCCATGCTCCCTTCTTATGCAGCCGTAATAGTTGGCTGTTGACTGATATTTTGGCTGGTGGGTAAATACTCAATAGTTGGGCTGATCAGGTAGCTATTGAGTACCATATTATCAAGCATCACTACAACCTCATGAGGTTGTAGTGAGGGTTGCTTGTTGCTGTTATCGGATTATGGTTGTCCTGTGCTGTTCTCGGACTAGAACCTCAGACTCAACAAACCCAAGTTTTAGGGTTGCGAATCAGACTCATGCTCAAGGGTTGGGGATACTTTGATTGCTTATGTGAGAGCTGAAAGGACCTAGAGTGGATAGTAAATGCCTCCGTGGTGTGATAATAATAGAATATTTTCAGGTAACAACACTTTTTGACACAAGCTGAACACTACTTGTGTTTCCCACTTCCCACCCCTACCTCCCCACATAGGGCATTACGAATTACTGGGTCTACCTAACTCAATGTTAATGTACTATACAGTTACTGCTCTATCATCAATGAGACCAACTTCTTTTGTTTGCTGTTGCATCATGTCAAAAGCAAAGCCTCAGAACCAGAGCCACTCTCAACTCACATAAAAATAAATAAAAATCATGCCACCTCCTCACTTTTTAATCTGTTCATTCACATCCTCGGTCTTGAACATCTTTTCCTTCGTCTATTCGGGTTGTTCCAGCATTGAAATTAGTGTGTTTGAAACTGCAGATTGTGCACCATTGGAGAGTCCGCTTACAACTGATTCGGGGGATGATGGCGGTGGCGACTGCTGCTGGTCAGAAGCCTCAGATATCTGTCGTGCTGGACTAGCCGGGAGAGGCAGAAGTCTAGCCTCCATTGCAGGTGATGGGGCAGATATTGACGCAAGAGGAGGCTGATAGGCTTGTTCGATAACATCTTCTCCTCTTTTGTCTTTCTGAGGCTGCGTCTGCGTCTGCGTGACTTCTAGGCCGTTATTCAACAACTTGTTTTCTTGGACATCTTCACTTTTTGAAGTAACTTCGTCTTCATTTGCCTTCTCTCCATGATCAACTTGACTCTGCAATTGTCTTGACTCGTTCGTCTTCGCTGGATCATTCAATGGGCAGTCCTCAGCATCTGCACTGGCATCCTCTACAATGATCTTCTCATCTTGGTCATATTGGTCGTCTTGAATATCCTGAACAAGTAATGCATTCGTCGCCGGGCCCTCAGCATTTGCTCTGGCGTCCTCCAAAATGATCTTATCTTCTTGTTCTTGTTGGTCATCTTCTTCGTCCTGGTCAAGAAATGCACCTACATCGTTTGTAAGTTCGTCACTCTCCTCCTTCTCGACATTCTCAACTACCAGGTAATTGACAACATTGCCTTCACAATTCATTCCATCAGTAGGCAAACACGATACATTCTTAGGAAACAACTCGGCAAGATGAGCTGTGGCATCCTTTACTCCCTTAAACTCCAACCCCTTACAGCTGATATTCATATTGTTCTCCTTGTACTTCATAGCCTCGGGAACCAATGCAGCCCTGCTGACCATCATTTCTCCAGCATATGCTACTGCCTTCAAGCCGCCATTATGCTGTGGTTGACATTTGGAACTCTGGTCCACCAGCACCTCAGATGCCAATACAACCTTCTTGGCCAGAACTTCTCGAGCATGATCCACGGCATCCTTGCCATCCTTGAATTGCATCTCTTGGCAGCTGAATTTACTGAATGGTGACTTGAGTGCATCGTAGTAGGCTTTGGTGTTAAAGATATCGACTATCAGAGACTTCTTGGCCTCGAGGATGAAGGTCTGATCGTTGAGATAGTACGTATCATCTTGATCATCTACACCACTCGTGTCGTTGGGGATGACCTCCTCGCCTGCTGCATTGCTTGCTACGAAAGCAATGCTCTTCATTGCGGCAGGACTTGAATGAACCAAGTCACGCCCATGATCAGCCTTACTGTCACTCATAGATCCCTGCTGGGACAAATCAATACTACCCGTAGTAACACTCGAAGTAGTATTCGTATCAATCGACGAATCAACACTCGCAGAAGAGGCATTCTTACTAGCACCCTCCAATATCTTCTTGAGAACACGTTTTTTCAACACCGGACATACAACACATGAGTCAACAACCTTGCCAGACTTGCTAAGCATGGGCATTTTACACGAGTCGCAACACAGATTGTGGCCGCTGGCGAGATTGTACCCGCCATTGCCAAGCTTGGCAGTTAGTACCTTGGTGCCAATCTTTTTACGTTCGTTGATTGAGAGGTAGGTAGATATTTGGAGGGATGTAATGGCCTCGAGATCTTCCTTGGTGAACATGGCAAGATTAACACTACCGTTAGAGCTAGAAACCACGTTGCATGTATCTTGAATGTTGAGCTGACCGTAGACAAACTTGATGTCGGTAGGGCTAGGTCTAGGACTAGGACTAGGACTGGAACTGAGTGGTTTAGGACTACATTGTTCATCAGTTGGGCAACTTGTTACCAACCTACCCAAGCCTGCAAGCGAAGCAGTATTGCCAGCTGGACTTCCACTCCTCATCTCTCCCTCATCACGAGATAGGGTAGATGAGCTCTTGGAAAGTGTGGCATTCACACTCTTGGGAATACGCTTCGTTTCATCACGAAAGGTTACGCCACGTGCTCGTTCGATGCTGTCTGGAGTTGTGGAGCGGGTATTCTTACTTCCGCCGCCTCCGGAGCGACTGCTGCCATCATTGCTAGCATTGCTCGGGAAGGTACTCTTCTTCATGATTGGTCCACCATAATGATGATGTGCACCTACTGCCGCTGATGGGGTGTAGTCTTGATGATGTTTTGAATTGAGGCTGGGAAGATGCGGACCACTGCCGCTAACATTGCCAATAACATATTCTTCACCTTCACCTGAATCTGCATACGACTCCGGTGATGTATCCGGCGTACTAGCATCTTGCTTGCTGTTCTTGCGAGAAGACTTTCTTGATGGCGACGGTGCGGCAGACGATGATGATGGGCCGAAGACTTCGCCATCCGGACGTATACCGACCTCGAGGCTGCCGTCGAATGTACTCCTCTTGGCGACAGCTCCATTATTCTCTTCAGAGAAGTCGGCGGCAGCGTCGTCGACGCCACCACACTTCATGGCATCTTCGTAATACGAAGCGCCACCACAGGAGGGATTCTCTGCAAAGGCAGCGTACAAGTGTTTCATGGCTACAGAAGGTCTCATTGTGATGCTTTTTTAGATGTATTTAGGGCTGTCGGTCAGCCAAAGTCTATTTGATTCTTCCACTGTAGAATGATATTTTCATGGACTGTTTGAAATAGATGTTGCTGTTTACATCTAGATGCATATCATGCACTGTGGCTGTTGCGGTGGGAAATATCTCGCCCAACTTGTGATCAATGGTCAGGTGATGGTGAATGTCGAACTTTTTTCTTATCTCTTCCGAAGGCCGACCACCAAAATTGTCACATCTTCATCGCTATTTGGGATGATCACACCGGAATTAGTGGAATATCGCCAAGATACATGTCAATGGGTACATTTTGGATGCGAAAGCTTCGCATTATTGCTTCTGGGAGACCGAAAGGACCCGGGAAAGGGCTCAACATACATTCGACATATTTCTCTTCAACTCCCATCTCAGTTTAACCTCACGAGGCAACCAAGCGAGCGCCACGGCCCCGTCATTACTACCGAAGGCTATCATCCATACCCGCAACCGGCGTGTTCAATCGCCATGCTTAAAACATCATTCATAAGAGGAGTAATCTGCATCCAATTAATGGTGAAAGTGGTGACCTCATTTGGTATCTTGACTCGAGACCACAGACAATGGCAGACGAGGCATTGGCGGCGATTGCAAAACACGCAGCTTCATGTAGACAATCAAAGCAAGGATGATGCTGGTGGTGACAATGACGGCGGTAGCTCCTATCAATCATCGGCATCATTTACCAAAGGCATTGTATCCTCCTTGACATCTCTGACCAACTCCATCTTCCAAACCACTGCACAAGATACCACATCTAGTAAAACAATTAACACGTCATCCAGCGCACCAACCTCACCACAAGAATTACAATCAAGAATACGCAACGAATATACTCAAAACAATTATCTCTGGACTGGCAACTTGGATACCTCCTCCTTTGTATCCAACTGCACATTCACAGATCCAACATTATCCTTCGTGGGTGTGGACAAGTTCGTTGAAAATGTAGGCAATTTGGTCCCGGTTGTAAATTACTTACTGGGAGATGAACAGAGAAGTCGATCAGAACTATTGGATATTACATTGAACGAAGAGAAAGAGTATATCCAAACACGATGGAACATGGTGGGTGAATTGAATAAACTACCTTGGAAGCCCAAGATTGATGTTATTGGTAACACAAAGTTTTGGTATCAAGAGATGGAGCAAGAAAAGAATGGCGGGGGAGCAAGAGAAGATTCGGCATTTCAAGTGTATTTTTATGATGAAATGTGGGAGATTCCTGCGGGGTTGGCTTTGCTGCAGTTGGTAACGAAGGCGGGGACTATTGCAAATACTGGAGAAAAGAATTGAGGACTCTTGATGCTATTACTTTCAGCTTTAGACAAGCTATTTTCAACCTTCTTCTAACGGCAGTCACATATTAGAGTCCTGTGAACCGAACTTCCTTTACTTTCTTCCTTTCAATCAAGGTAAAATAAAGTAATGAGCTGGTGTCCAAGTCCAGGCAGTCCAAGTAGGTAAAGAGTGAGATTTGTTTAGACCTGCCTTTTCTGTCACATTCCGTTGGTGTCTCTGATTGAGAATGGCCACTCCGAATGGAAACTGACAGATTCAATTACAAAGGGGAAAAATACACCGGGGTTTTAGTCTAGCTGAATAAATGTACCTAGTAAGAAGTGAAAGCACGGGGTGAAAGTCTAGTATGTGAAAGTTTCTGATGGAAATTTACTTATAGTAGAAGAAAACTCTGCTTGGTCTCATCTCAGCCAGGGCTTGCTGCATCATAAGACCTGCAGGTAGAGACACCCATGGCATCAATGAGAAAGTAGTAACGCCAGCTGCGGGGCTGCTGGTCAAAACTACACACTACATGATCGTAGGTATGCCAGCCCCATTTTTGCATTCCCGTCCAGATCATCTTTCTGTGGCTGAGGGCTTTTTGACTATGCGAAACGGCTTATCAAGGCTGGTATGTATGTGGGGCCAGCAGCTTGCTCTGGTCAACCGCACTACATCGCAACGACAATCCTAATATTACATTCCATATCCATTGGGCCATTTTACTGGGCTTTTCGACTTATGTGTTTGAATTTAGCCTCTTTAATCTAATACAAGTAAACTATTACTACAAGCTGTCGGACCAATCTAGTTGGGGCTAATCTTGGCCTGGATGCGTCGATGGCATCGAGAATATCTTTGTCAATCCCACTTTTGCATTCTCATCCATCATCGCATCAGGTTAATCCCATCTACCAATCCACATACATACCTACCTCGAAATGTGTAGTCTCTGCTCATAATTTCTTTGGTGGACTCCAAACCATCATCACTTCTTCATCGTCCTCAACCCCAACCCAATCGACGATATCACCCTAATTGAAGATGAAGAAGTCCCAAATCACCTCCATCGCCATCATCCTAATTTCTAACCAATGCTCCCTATCATCGGCAAGCCTATTCAGCGACGAGGACACGGTTGACGCCAGCCCACTCAGTGGACTGCGTGGCACTCCCAACAAGAAGCCCACCACTCAAGTCAGCAAGGCAGACGAAGACGAATATCTAGATCCCCGCATCATTGGTGGAACTGAAGCTCCTTCCAATAGATACTCCTTCGCCGTTTCTCTTCAAGACGGTGGCGATCACTTCTGTGGCGGATCTTTGATTACCAAGAATGTCGTTTTGACCGCAGCACATTGTGCAGGTGGAAGCTACAAGGCTGCGCTCGGACGCCATGACTTGCGAACCCAGGACGGTCAAGTTATTGCCATGAAGAAGGAGATCAAACATCCTAACTACGACGATTGGACTACCAATAATGACTTCATGCTTGTTGTTCTCTCAAGTCCTGCCACGTTGAATAGCGATGTTAGTTTAGTCCAGGTAAGTTTTGTGCTTTGTTCGGCCGTGCAGAACGTCTTGGGGAACCTGTGGCTTTGCTAACACGTGTGCGCTATTCATTCAAAAAGCTTAACTCTGACAACTCCTTACCTAATGTCGGCGCCGGGGTGAAAGTAATGGGTTGGGGCGATATTGACATCACTTCAGCCTCTGAACTATCCGATGTGTTGATGTACACGCAGGTCAAGGTCGTCTCGAATAGCGATTGCGATGCTAGCTCAGACGGACAGGATGAGTACAAGGATCAGATCACCCCGAACATGCTATGTGCCGAACATGCGAAAGAAAGAGATTCGTGTCAAGGAGACTCCGGTGGTCCCCTCATAAGAACAGAAGGGGGCATCGACAAGCAAGTTGGGGTGGTATCTTGGGGCATCGACTGTGCCTCAGATCACTTTCCGGGAGTCTATGCTAGAGTGTCTCGAGCACTTGGATGGATTGCGACCGAAGTTTGTAATGAAAATAAGGCGTATGCAAAGGAGGCTGGATTTAGTTGCTGATTGCTTGAATGCTAGTTTGAGATTGAGATGTAAATGCGGTGTTTTGACGATGCTTGCCACTGGGTTGATACTTGACTTGTGAGACCATGAAAAGAAATTTAACTCATAAGGAAGAGCCTATTTATGAGCAAGACTGCTTTCAACTTCTTTAGCTGTGCTGATTGGTTTTCTCTGGGCTTGATCTGAATGACGTTTGCTACTCTTTGATATAACTTCTACTCTACCGTGGACCGTGGTTCTAATCACAGAAAAAGGTGTCATGCACCTCTTGACTTGAGATGTACGGATGCACCTCCCTAGTAATACCAGTCCTCAAAAAGTCGTCTCCACACATCCCATCCTCGTGCTCCTCACATCAACCTCCAAATACGCCAACTCCCACAGGCATATCTCCCAGGGTGACTCAGGAGTTTGTTGGGGTGGTGTCTGGCTGCGGGACATGGCACGGCTTATATGCAATAGCTGATTGATCGGTTATCGGCGCCAAGCCTTCGGATAGCGCCAATATGGCGATTTTTGCGGTTACATTGATGTGATGTAATATTATAAAAGCAATTTACGTGTCAGTTCAAGCCAACTGCCTACAATATCCATGAACTTTGAGTATTAGATTCCCTTTTTGCTTTTTGCGTTCGCGGGCATTTCTTTTTCTGCCAAAAATCCCATGCCTTTCCAACAAATCTACATCATTTCACCTCTGTGACTCGGTTAATACGAAGCAACACCCCAATGTTAGCCGTGCCAAAGATGTTTCACTTTAGAATCGTAACCGCAAATATCGTAGTAACCGATCCTAACTCGGATCGAGGGCAAGGTTTGCGCCGAGAATCAAGGGTTTGCCAAGGAGGCTGGATTTAATTGCTGATTGCTTGAATGCTAGTTTAAGATATATGCGGCGATATGATGATGGTTGCCACTACTAGATTTGATGACTTGTGAGACCATGGAAAGAAACTTAACTCATAAGAGCTTGCTTCTGAAGAAACCTTTTAAAGATAACGGTGTGTGTAAAAATGCAAAGATGGTTCCTGCCATCTGTCCCAACCTCCTCAAACACCTCT
>JALLAU010001343.1:0-10219 GCA_036939495.1 Thalassiosira hispida | reverse complement strand
TGCCAGTAACTAGTGATTTTAAGTAAGTCACTAGTCACAAACCAAAAATGTTGACAATTATTTGTCAAATAGAAGGGTTCTGATTTGAATTTTTTTCGTGCCTTGATGACTTTCTTAGTTAGCCCATTTTACATATGTATGAGCATTGGAAAAAATTTAATAAAAAAATTATGTTGGTAGGTCTCTCAATGAACCCCTTATGCTAGGCATCCTCTCTCTCTCATCTTAGGTAATTATGTTGTGTGTGCAGCTATACAAAGTTGTTTTCTGCTCCCTGTTGAAATGTCCAATAAACTCCAAACTCCAAACCCAACACAATCACAAAATAGATGCACTTTTGGTTTTCTCAGCAGGCCTGCTGTGGACAGAAGCCTACCTTCAGCCCCATGATATTGCTCTAATATAGAGACCAGTGCATGGTCAGACAGACGACAAGAAATCCAAAGCTATCATTCCAATTTACCAGAAGGTGGACCCACAAAGATCTCTTTTTCTCCACTGAAGGAGCCTTTTCAGTGCTAGTTGTCAACGTTTTGAGCATTGTTGTGGTTGTGGATATTACATCACGTGACACGTGACCACAATCCTCCCAACAATGTACCAGCATCCACGTTTCCGGCCACGAAAGACGCACAACACCTTTCCATGCAATGGTTACTAAAAGTAATTCACTTGCAATGCCAACACTTCAGAGGGTAAATTGGTCATATTCGATATCGATTGCACGGCAGTAGGGTAGCAGTCATGTCAGGTCATGGGAGTGCTGTGCTACCGCCACCACCGTCTCCACTCTCTTTTCCGTCCGCCCCACTTGTCTTTGCTGACAATGTATTATTGTACATGTGACAATACAAGAACACTTTCTCTTAACGGATTTGATGTTAGAGGTAGAGGCGTGGTCGGGGGAGACATCAGAGTAGTACTTGGGAGGACGGGAGTTCGGAATGGATGCAGATGATTATTGGCGTTTTCTACTCTGCTGCTCTTACTTGTGCCACGGCAACAGAACGGGATTTCAGCTGATAGATGATGTGGGAGTGCTGTATGTTTCACGTTTGAGGAGAAGAGATGGTAAAAGGAGGAAGAGTACATGTTTCGCTATTTCATCGCCTTCAAGTCGCCAATTCCCATCCTAATTGCTTGCAAATAAAAACGCACATACAATACATACAGTTATTTCCGCCCAACCCCAACCAACAACAAACAACAAACAACAAACAAAAATCTAGCAACAATCACTGGGACCATGGACTTCGAATCTCTCATCGGCTCGTCTGCCTACCTCGCCAAACAGCTACAGCTTAGGTGGTTTCATCACTGGGAAGCTATAGCTGCCACATCATGTGATCAGACCGACGCATCATCATCATCGATGCCTTTGAATTTGAATGGAAGGCTTGTTCTAAAGCGCCATCACTCCATGCCATTTTTGCGTAGAAATATTAATGCACATCGCAGTTTGGAGGGTTCCCGCTGCCGCCGCTCTAATTCTAATGTTCAAAGCAGCAGCAGCAGCAATAATACCCCAATGGACAGCAGGTCGTTATTTGCTGCAAAAGCAGCTCCTCCCAAACAAGCTCAAAAGAGGAAACAGGCGGCAGGAGGAACCAAAGATTCCAAAGACAATAAACGTACCACCCGTCGTAAAAAAAAATCGTCGCTGGCTGACAACTCTCACTCTCAGTCCGATCAGTCGAGGAAACCGTTCTCTCCACCAATGAACGCATTCCAATCTTACATTCAATCTCCGGTGGTGCGTCAGAAGATCCTGGAACGGCTACCAGTAGAGTTGCACCATGATGAAACATTCGTATTGGAGCGTATGAAAAAGGCGTGGCTAGAGGAGTCGATTGCTGCAAAGGATAGGCGTGGGCATGGTAATGGCGAGAGTGCCGTGTCTGACAACAAAAATCTTCCAGCAAAACCTTCGGCCGATACAGCATCTCATATGAAAGGAAAGAAGGGTCAACTTGACAACGAGGACAACCTACTCGGGGGGAGCGACTCTAGATCATTCTTCGGAGCTTTTGCTGACATCAATTCATCAGCAATGCTTGCAACTAATGATGATCCCGCAAATTCGTTTATGCTTCTCCCTGCAGATGCAGTATTCTCTTCACTGCAAGAAGCTGTGCATGAGTCTAAACCTGCTGGGTATAGTACCAAACGAAGTCAAAACCAACTCCCTCCGGCACACTTTCACTACCTTTACATGCAACCCAACAACGTCCCTGCTACTTTCGTCGAAGAGATCGACGGGAGGGTGTGCCCATTGTGTAACGTTGATGGCGAAAGCAATGAAGGCTTGCTCAATCACTGTGTAAGATACCACGGCACGTTGCTAGGCACAAATGATAATAATGCCCCCACCTCTGATGTCGGTGGGAGGGACTGTGCCTACTTTGAGGCAGCTTTGGGCGAGGAAGGGCAACTCCACGTTGTCGTTCGTGGGGTTCCAATGTGTTCATCACACAGCACGTCAGCAACTCATATTCACGACAAGTTTATATTCATTCAACCACGATTTTATACACCCAGCGGCAATGCGCAGAAATCAATAATCAACCATCAAGTATCGATACCTTTCCTACAGCGCCGTCATCACAAAGCAGCCTCTCTCGATGCAGCCACTCGTAGCAAAAAGCTTCTTGCTCTTCAAGCAAAAGACGCCCCCGCATCTGTCATATCGGCCTATCTACCAACTGACAGGGTACCCCTCCGTCAATACTTTCATGCTCGGACCAACCTCCCCATGTCTCCCGGGGAGTGGATGGTAGATTCCGATGGCGAGACGGACGAGACGTGGTTGCACGAAATGAGTTCCGAGTTGATGGATGAGTTCGAGGACGTTTCGGGGAAAGAAAAACATTTCATGAAATTGTGGAACAGGTTCATGAAGAGCAACCATATTATTGCCGATAGAGACGTGTCTGGGAAATGTCACGAGTTTATTTTGGACCATCGGAAGCAATTGCACGATGGAGACCTGCGTCTGAATTTGCTCCTGCATTTGTTCAATCTTTGGGACTCGGGAGTTGTTTCATCGAATAGGATACTATCTTGCATGTCGATGTTCGATAGTGGTGGAAATGATGTTGGGACAGAAACAATGAAAGACAATTGAGTCCAAGACCAGGACAAAAGACAGACAGATATCTTCTAGTAGTGCACAACCTTGCACAATGTTCTTACAGAATACAGATGGTTGTTGCATCCAAGCCCAACTATTGGTGTTTCTCTAAATTATTGTATGCATTAAAACCAATTCATCATGTACAACACTATACAAGCCAAACAAAATCTTTCTGGTATCACTTTCTCACATGTCATCATAAGTAGCACCATAGTCCCGGTTTTCACTGTCAAAATGTACCAAGCTGTTGCGCTTCTTTGCATCTCTTTTCAGGTTGGAGTTTGCTTGTTCCTCGGGCAATAGCCACGCGCATACGGCCGCTACTAGATACAAGCCTGCACCAAAAATGAACATCGTTCCTTTCCCAAAACCGCCCCCATCCTTAGTTTGGTGGTAAACATATCTCAGCATCATTGGTCCTATCGCAGAAGCTAACGAAGACAAACTATACAGTGCCCCTTGAATCCTTCCTTGCTCCAGTTCATCCTATTTGCAAAGCCCCATCAGGATGGAATTCATATGAGAAAATTATGAAAGGCAAACCACACTTCTAAAACTGCAATGCAACTAACACTTACCACATTGTTTGATTTGATTGCTGAAATGGTTGGAAATGACATCCCAGTCAAACTAGCAATTGTCGCAGATATGAATATTGTGCTCTTCACTTTGGCAACGCCATATAAATAGTTGTGCAGTGCTCCAACCAAAAATGCAACTATAATGACACGCCGTTCCCCAATAGCGCTATTCAAAGGCTTCAAAACCACTGTTTGAACAAATATACCCATAATGCCAATAATCATGAACAAAATTGCTATGTCCTTGTCATTGAAACCAAAGTTGTCCTCCACGTAGTATAAAAATAACGTGTGATCGGCAGAACTGATACAAATTGAACACAACTGATGGTTAAGAGGAAACGATCGAATTGAGTCAATTTAGAAGTGCAAACGATTGGCACAGACTCACCTTACGACTCCTGAGAAGAAAGCCAATGCCGAAAGAAGACGAAACAATTTGTTTCTGTTCAGAATCAGAAGTTCGTTCATGGGACGCTGCAAGTTATATTTCCACACATCCATTCGGGTGTTCATGGTAGGTCGCTCTGCTAGCCTCTTCACTCTGGCCTGTTCTGCTGCACCTGGCGAAAGCGTTTCCGGCAAAGACACGCAGGCAAAAATAAACCCAGCCAGCAGAATAATCAATGCAAAAATTGAGACTCCCAGGTGACTCAAAAACACTGCCAAGATTGGAGATAGGGCAAATCCCATTGAAAACCCAGCTAGGACTAAGCCGAAGGATGGTGCTCTCCACATTGGTGGCATAACGTCAGACAAAGCAGATAGAGCTACTGCCATCCAGCTGACTAAACCAGATAGTGCGTGAGATGCATAGTAGAGGAATGGATCGAAGCCTTCAAACAGTTGCATGAGCACTAGATTGAGAGGAGCCATAATGCTCAAACCAATCCCCAGTAACATTATTCCTATGAAGAGCAAACCACGGTTGGACACAATGATGGCAAAAAAGTGAACATAACAAGACAAATGAAACCATTTCTCTATGCGAAGTACATATTTTGTACAACGGCACTCACCTCTTCTTCCCTTCTCATCACTAATACTACCCAGCAAAGAACTCGTAGCAAAAGTCAAGGAATTTGATACAAAACTAGCCATTGCTGCTGAATTTTGTGCATCCTCATTCCCCAACAAGCATTCATGTGGTCTATCCTCCTTGGTCAGTTCTAAACATGGTTGACCGTCATATCCATGATGGAGACGCGCATACCTATCCTCAACAACGGCCGGGACTACCCCAATGGTAGATCCGAGTGCTAGTGCAAGTAATAGACACAATGTTATTATTTGAGGTGGTCCTGAAGATTTGATAAAGTGGAGAAGGAAAGCTGACTGGGATTCATCTTCGCTTCCGTCATCATTGATTTTGCTAAGAAGACGTGCTCTATCTCTCACGGAGCCTTCATCCATTGAAAGGTGGGTGATGAAGTTGCGCATGCCTCCCGATGACGGAGCCACCGGGCTGTCGCTCTTATCATGGTTCATCTGAGGCGCCATTGTTCAGATGGGAATGGTCTTCCTCAGCCTCAGCACCAAAGCACTGACTACGTCTATGTACAATAGGTAGCAAAAAAAGCGGAGTGGTGGAGAGGTGAAAGAAAAAATGAGGCTCGGATGTCGGAAGTGTGTTCTTTTGTTAGAAGTAAGTAAATAGTAATATGCTCATTATCATTTATATAATCCAGATAAATACAGTGAGATACAGATATCAAAAACATTGCATGTACGTGCATATACACCAACATATAATTTTGCCTACTCCTTATTTACGGCGAAGTACCACCAACGTCATCTCCCGCCAAAAATGATGACCACCTGGAGATTTTAGAGAACCTTTTGGAACAACAAGACCAAGCAAGAGCGAATTGTAATCGTTCTAGAAAGAAGATTGGAATAACGACATGTAACGATACATTGTGCAGATGAAGGCTTCCATTCATGCCACCATAATCTTTGTTGCTATCACCAGCGGCGTCCACACTTCGCAAGCATTTACCCCAAATTCATCTGCTGTTGAGCCAGCAACATCATTAGGAAGGAATCGGAGGCCATCTTACATTACGGAGAAATATCGGCCTACGTCAGCCATCAAACGGCAGCAGAAATCAATATCAACAATCCAGAGAAGCATGGGGAGTCAAGCCTTGGTCTACGGCACAGCCGTAGCTGCTGTGAGTAGAGTATTCGACATTAATGCATATGTTAATGCATCTGATTGCTTGGAATAATTTACTTACATATGTCTATATACTATACCAACTATCGAGATAGACCTTCGGCATGCAAACTATCGGCTTCATCGCTGCCTACCTGCTCAAAACAGAAACTTTCTACGACATATTCGGCGGACTTAACTATCTCTTATTGGCTCTATTATCTGCCATTCTTGGTGCCACGGGCGATGGACTCCAGTGGATAGACGATCCCCGCAAAATTCTAACCACTGTCCTATTCGGCTGCTCCAGAGGATGGCTACTACTTTTCCTTGCATGGCGAGCCCACGAGCGCAAGGGAGATTCGCGCTTCGACGAGGTCTTGGGCAAGAATGGTGGGACTCCACAGCCGTTGAACTTCTTTGTGTTTTGGATGGCACAGGCGTTCTGGGTAATGTTAGTCTCGTTGCCCATGTTATTTGTAAATTCTTCAAGTGTGAAGCAGCCAGACTTCTCGGCGTATGATATTGCGTGGGCAGTCCTATTCGGCAGTGGAGTTTTTATTGAGATATTAGCTGATATTCAGAAAGCTCTGTGGGTGAAACGTGGGAGGCAAGGGAATTTTTGCAATGTTGGAGTTTGGAAATACTCACGTAAGTTACATGTGAGGTCATAGATATTCATTTTGATTCATGTCAAGATAGTATCAAAGGTCCAATCTTCTTTACTTGATTTCGTGACTACAGGCCATCCGAATTACTTTGGAGAAATATTCCAGTGGTGGTGTCTATTTGCATTCAGCTATTCGAGCTCGGGGAATCCAGCAGGCGGTTATGCTGATCCTCTTTGGTGGTTAGGCATTCTCTCTCCTCTGTTCACGATGCAAATTCTGCTGAATATGGCACCGACGGGTATTTCCAATGCAGAGGGAAAGAACTTGAAGCGTTATTACGACAAATGTCCTGAACGCTATTCAAAATATCGCCAACACACATCCATTTTGATCCCTTTTATTGGATATGGATTTGTCCCTCAATTCTTGAAACGAGCGATATTCTTTGATTTCGAGAGGTATGAGTACAAACCTACGTCTGGTGAATCGGCTGGAGACGTGACAAAGAAAGACGAGTAAGTTGAGACGATTAGAAGCCTTTGGTGTGTCAACTCTTGGAACTAGTGTACCAAATGAAACATACTTACCATTCAAGTCATTCGCCTTCAACTCCACGAACTTTTAAATGCATTAGAACGGAAGGGATACGTGGCTACGGTACATCAGGAGGGGATCTGCACGTATAAAATAAAGGAATAGGAATGAAGTATGCATCTGTTCGTTGTCTTAGCCCGGGACCTTCGGAAGAAGATCTGCATGTATAATAAAAGATTAGAAAAGACACCTCTTTAGAGTACATGTACAAATCACCTGATTTGGTAGTTATGAGACGAGACATTGACAAGACTGAGACAGAAGGATTGGGACATCTCATCAACTTTGAGGTTATTGACTATTACCGTACCGTTGCTCGATGCAAGGACAATCAGGGCAAGTTTGACCGTGTCGTCTCTGAAATGATCGTAGCTGTTGGCCATGAACATGAACACCTTGGTGAATTCTTCTGGGCTGTGGAGCAAGTACTGATATATGATGGAGGATTGGTGGTGGAGGCTACCACTACACCTGAAACCCGCAACGAGACCTATCTTTGCTCGACTGATTTTATCAATACAGTTATCTTCCCACGTAGCCTTTGCTCCATGCAATTGTGGGTGCATCCTATGTGGTCAACATTAACTTCGGAACATATTGACAATATTCTTGGACTTCGTTACACAGAGACATTGACAGATTGGCGTAGGAGGTTCAATGTTAGTGAGGCAGTTACTACTGTATGACCGTACTGCGAGGCAGGCTTTCGCTCGCAGACTGAGCATTGCCTTATCTTGGTGTTTTCCCGACCGCGAAACATGGCATTGGTTCCTTTGAGTGAAGCTCGGTCGGTGAATCAAATGAAGAGCTTGACGAAGGAAGAAGTGTTGGATTAGGTTGGATTCCTGGTTGGAGCGTTTGTTGACCTTGCCAAACTGTCATCTGGAAGATGTCCCACATATGAACTCATAAAAGAGATACCAAACATCTAAGGGATTTTTGGGCTTGCCCTCTTCTCTGTGGCTGTACTGTGTGGTGGTGTGGGTACAGTGTAACATCATGCGATAACGCAGACGAACAGACAACAGACAACAGACAACAGACAAGATGCGTCAGCAGGGAATTGCTTCAATGCAATATCAACCATACAAGAGTGTTATGCTGGTGCTAATTGATAGCTCTGTCATCTAACATTCCTTCCTGCATTCAATCTATGCCACAATAAGGGGAATCATGCATCTATACCATCTGTGGACTGCGTCCAATTTTGACAAATTATTCATCTCTGCAAAGAAAGTAGCAGATAACTACCGATGGGCACATCTTCACGTGACCACGACGGATACACTCTTTTTAGCCTATTGATCTATGATGTGTTCCATAATGGTGCAATATCCAAAGCTGGGCGGTAGCGATGTCATCCTTCATCACGTATTATTTGCAGCATGTTCAACAATCAATGGAACATATGGCATTATGGCATTCCCGTTTGGATGGTTGATTCTCGGAGAGGGTAGTACCATCGTTTTGAACATACGATGGTTCCTACTAAAGTCGGGACGAGAATCGGGGGCACTGCTTGACAATATCAATGCTTTATTCGCTGCTACCTTCTTATTGACGCGGATTGACATCTACTCGTTGGGGATGGTTCCTCTACTTTGTATTTTGGTACAGTTTACAAGAGCTCAAGTCATTGCCAGAGGCATCTGGCGTACCGATTCCATTGTTCGGTTTGACATGTGTTTGCATGGAATTCCCTTGATTGATAACAAGGAACTTTGCTAAGAGTCGAATCTTTGTCACGTATAATGTAATAGCGTGTATTGTATCGTTGCCCATTCGCATACAAGTTCCGACATCTCATTGGCACTTGCTCTAATGTAATCTATGCATCCACCAGAAGATTCAACTAGGGCCATTCTGGCAAAACTGGCAGCTCAACAACTTACCAAATTCACTCATAGCAAGACTGCTAGAGATTGGACCTGGTACTGGTGCCCTGAATGCCAGTGAATAAAATGCAACGATTGCTAAGATAATATCAAAGCTTGGATCCATGGTCCGCAGCACCAACCTAACCCTTTCACAACATCTACGAATCATGGTACTGATGTACGGGAGCAGCAAGACAGTGCAGCTACCGTTGGAAGTGAGTATTACATCTCCATCTCGTCAGAGGATAGAGCACAGACTTCACCTGCATCATCGGTCGCCAGTACGGAGTCCTCTTCTTGTTTGGAAGATGCGCCACCTAATCATTCATCACAAGGAGCCACCCAACCGACAAACTTAAATCTACATAAGCGCAACTCTACAAGAGCCGACGTTCGTCTTTCTATGGTGTCTAACTTCTCAGCGGCGTACAACACGGTCAACATCTCCTTAGCACTTGTTCTCATGCAATCTACGCATCCGCCAGAAGATTCATCCAGTATTACATCATGCAGCTCTTCCTTACTCGCTGGTATGATACTGGGGCAGCTCGGTGGAGGACTATTGGGTGACTGGTTAGGACGGCACATGGCCATGGTGTTCCATGGTGTGGTGATGAGTGTGCAGGTTGGTGCTGTATTCATGAGTGCATGGAGTACTGCATTGGCATGCTGGAGGTTTATCCTTGATGTGGAGGTGTGTATCCACTAGCTACCAAAATCACAGCTAAGTCTGCATATGAGACGTAAAATGAAGGCAAGCCAGTTGCGCTCACCTTTAGTATGCAAGGAGTTGGATACCTTGATGTATCTCTGGTTGCATATGTTCTTGTGCTTGGGAGCTCAATAGATGAAGGATCTGATCTAGTGTGGAGATTATCCCCACCCCAATCAGCAACCCACAGAACAACTACAACGGCACGACCAGACATGAGAGCGGCTCAGACGGGTCGGTCGAAATCTCGAAATACGCAACATCCTACCGCTCCGAGCAGGGCGCCATGAACATCGCGAGTGAGCACACACCAAGCATACTGAACCAAACGTGCGACAACGAGTCAGCAGTGGATCACGTAAACAAACCATTCAGGAGCCAATCACAGATGCTGGCGCCCGATGCAGGTCGCGAGAAGCGGAGGAAGTAAAATCTGGCATTTGGTTAGATTGCACTGACTGAATCTAATAATAATTAATAATCAAATGATGCGCATATTGCAATTGCAAGTTCATAGATATATTATATAAAAGATACTGTATTTTTTGTGATG
>JALLAU010001342.1:0-10234 GCA_036939495.1 Thalassiosira hispida | reverse complement strand
GTTTATATACTTTGTTTTTGGTCGGTTCAGAGAACCAGTAAGTCACGGTATGGACGAGCGGCACTGACGTTACGGGCTAGAGTTCGATTCCCGCGCGGAGTTGTGACTCCACAACAGCCTATGACGTCATCCGTTCCCAGGAACTAGTTCCCAAAAGGGAGAGCCCTCTTATTCGATGCATCCGTTTCCGTTTCCATTGCACAACCTCCTCCTACCAGAGCATGGTTTTCTTCAGCTTTATCATCAGCCTGCTGCTAGTCGGCATATCCAACGCCGGCGAAGCCGTCTGCGACCCAAGAGTATCTACAAACACCACCAACTGTGCTTGCGCGGAAGGCGATGAACGATGCACCTTCTCCAACTGCATCGACGGCTGTACATGCCCAGGTGGCGCATGCGTCATGAACTTCTGTCTTACCAAATGTATATGCCCTTTAGGTGACTGTCGTATGCCATCGTGCCTTAACAGCTGCGACAATGGTGGAGATGCCACTCCTCCGATATGTTATAGCACCGAAGAACTGGATCCAACTTCGAGGGGAGACTTGACACCCATTGAAGTTTGCAGTCGAGATCATGGTCAGGCCGAGGCATGGACTCCGTACGTGTGCACGGAAGGAGTTGGATATGCCTGCTGTACAGTCGATGTGGATACTATTTCGCATAGTGTCAGTATGGATTTGGGATCGTGTACCAAAGATTTGGAAATAAAGGGCGGCGTTGTTGCAGTTGATGAAAAGTTTGATACCATTGAGGAAGCAAGGTACCGAACGGGAAATAATAATATTGGAAACCCCGCATCACCATCTGCACCATCAGGCATATCCGTTGGTTTCATTACTGGAGTATTATGCATGCTGTTCATGTGAGAAAAAAAACAGCACAATTATTTGATACTCTCCGACGAGAAACTGAAATTACCGCCATTCATTGATTAACAATTATTCTTTCACGGTCATGCAGGATATCTATTGGAGGTTTCACTGTTCTCTGGAGGAAGGGCTGGGTACCCTCTTTCAATAAGGACGCCAAACACCAGGCTTGCCTGAAAACAAATTGAATCAATTTAACAACAACAACTTGCCTCAGCTAGATAGAGAGTGGAGTGAGAGGGTTTATTAGAATGCCCCAATGGAATGTGGTAACACATCTGGCACACATGACACAGAGTGTGATTGCTGGTGTTGATGACATTATCCCTAGAGAGAAGTACAATTGTTTATCATTTTGATCCCTCTTGATGCAAACATCTGTTGTGAGGACAAGATTACATGCACAGCCTATGTAAGGTCAGTAGAGGATATGTACTAGGCAGCCAGTAGCGCAGATATAACTGCGCGCAAGAATGTCAGGAAGTGGCCTCAACTTTCAGTGTACTATATATTGCACTTCAACTGCTGAGATGGGTGCTCTCGTTTATTACGGACCACTCTTCAATTTAGCCCTGGCTTCGACCTTCAACACATCAATCATTTTTAACAAACACGTCACTCTATAAGTAGCTATAAATAATCATTTCTCTGATAACATTCATCTGTCTATCTCTCAGTAGACAATCCCTCATTCATAGTCCTAGGCCTCGTCCAAGTCTTTGCCGATAACATCTCGGCAACCTCACCCCGTCCCACCCTTCCACCAGCACGGCCACGGCCTCTGCCGCCACGACCTCCTCCGCGGTAAAATCCCCTTCCTCCTCCCCTGCCACGTCCACCAAAGGATGCGGCGATGAGTGGTGATTCTGACACTGCCGCTGCTTCTTCTGTGTCGTTGTTACCACCTGCGTCTGCTGCTTCGCCTCCATCATCGTGGGTAGTTTGTTGTTGATCGTAGCCATTATCGTTGTTGTAGTTGGAGAATCGTCCACCACCACGCCCTCTTCCGCTGCCTCGTCCACGCCCTCCACCACCGAAACGTCCTCCCCCTCGGTAGAATCCCCTGCCACCACCACGTCCTCCCTGATTTTGCGCATCCCAGGATTCATCACCTCCCACTTCTTCCATAGTATGGTAATCATCACCCTGATTAGTATCGTCTTCGTATCGAGGCCGTTTTGGTTGATGCTGTTGTGAGTCACGGTCGCGACCTCTTCCTCCTCTGCCCCTTCCAAAATCCCTGCCCCCGCCGCGACTATTATCACGGCCTCGTTCTCCTCCTCTTGCAGCAGCATTGATATTGCTTCCACCATCACGACCAGCATCAAAACCACGGTCGAATGTGGGTATAAAGTCTTCTTCGTCCTCCCTCCCACGCCGTCTGCCTGACATATTATCATTCCTGCCCCCTCGTCCCTGGTCTCTACCTCGTCCTCCTCTTCCATCGTTGCGACCACCGCCGCCACGATCGCGAAAGTCATTTCTACCCCCTCCTCCACCCCCCCTTCCCATATCATTCCCTCTTCCACCTCGGCCACGCGGGGGCTCTCCTCTACCACCATGATCACGGCCGCCGCCACCGAATCCTCTTCCACCTCTGCCCCCTCGATCTCTATCCATACCACCACCACGACCAGGAGGGCCTCCTCCCCTACCAAAGTCACCGCCACGGCCTCTATTATCAAAGTCACCATGGCCTCTATTATTTCTATTATCGTGATGGTGATCTTGCGGCTTCAAACGATCAAACGCGGCTCCGTGGAGCGATCGCGATCGATTATCATCCCTTCCTCCTCCCCTGCCGCCAACACCACGGCCCCTTCCTCTGTCATCGAAGCCTGACGACCCCCTACCGCCATCAAAATTCCCTCTGCCATGCTGCTGATCTCCACCGCGTCGATTATCATGTTGACGACCCCCACCAGAGTCGCCGCGGCCGCCTCCGCTTCCACCTGCTCCCCTCTGGCGCGAAGCGCCCAATGCGCCCGACAAGGCCAATGCATTCCCACTCCCCTTGACGCTCTCCCCCTTCTTTTCACCCTCGCTCCTCCCTCCACCACCCCCTCCATTCTTACTCTTGGGCTTATTGTCCAACTCGCCCAAATACCTCCCCAAAGTCTTCCCCAACAACACCGCGCTCTTGTCATTGCAAACTTCCATTTCCATGCTCTTCAATTCCCCAACGACGTATTCGACGTCTTTGCCGTTGGCAATCATTGCAAAGGCGTAGTCTAGCAGGTCGGAGGCATCTTCTTCGGCTTGCGAGTCGGATATTTGGAGTTGTGATTTTAGGAGGGTGCGGAGTTGGGTGGTTTCGGAGGGGGTTAGTTTGCGGGGGGCTATTATTGAATTGTCCATTTTGATAGTATGGTTGAGACTACTGTTGAAGGCGTGTTTATTGGTTGTATCGAGGGAGGGAGGGAGGGCGCTCTTGCCAGGTTTTGGTAAATAATAATAGAGGAGGCTGGCACGGCGTTTGTTTATTCTCCTGGATGGCGTCGATCGTTTCCTTTTGCTGTGGCTAGCTTTGGTCTCCTCTTTGAGTTTGAGAGGTCTCCGTCGGCGGCGGCGGTCTTCGCTCTCGTCCGTTTTTTTTCAGTTACTTTGTTGTGGCTGGTTTTGGAAGCAGAACAGACTACAACTTGTGTAACAAATAATGAGAGCATACGATACTAATTCGTTGGCCATTGGAGATGCAGAAATATTTGGCTAAATAAACTATGTCTGTCCGCCGCTGACAATACTCATAACAGACAGTTCTTGTGGATATGGTATCTAATCTCACCGCCATCCAACACCCGCAACCGCCTTGTTGCTTGGGCGCCAACATAACCAATATCGTAATCTCAAAGCGAAAAGCAAAAGAGGAACAACGGAAGCAAAGCAAATAGGGAACCAACCCCAGCCAGCAGAGGCACAATTGCTGTATCAGCCACAAGTATTCCATTGAAACCATGTCTCAGACCAAACCCCAAGTCCATCATGTCGATGGTCCCATGCTACCACATCTAAATCACTTCTCAGTACAATCCAAAGACAAAGATGATGCCGGCAAGGAGGTCGTATTACCCCGAGCAACCACCTCCCTCGTTCCAATCCTCACTCCACCCATTTCAAATTCTGGTGATAATGATGCTGATAACTCCCATCAATATCTATTAATTCCCAATCCAAAACGTATCGTTGTTCGAAGTGCTCATCATGGTAAAAGAGTTTGTGACCTTACCATTCCTGCCGTTGATGGTGTTGGTGTTACTATTCGTGCTGTCAAGTTGGCGTGGTTGCCTCGCTTGAATAAACAACAAGCAGGAGAAGAAGATAGTGATGACGACGAGGATGAAGAAGAGTCGAACAATGGTGGAAACGATGATGAGGATGGAGAATGGGTTATTCTAGCCGGGTGCAGCAATGGTACTCTTCACGAATGGTCAATCACAGACCTGTCAGTCAGTTCATCATCATCACTACCCCGTAGGTCATTTCAATTGACTTGCCTAGGAATGAAAGATTTGGATTTGATACACTTGACAAGTGCATCGAATACCGAGGATACCTCCAAACTATTGGCAGCATCCAATAGTGACGGGTCGGCAGTTTTGTATGGGTTGGCCAAGGGAAGGATAGCCAACAGTGAATCCAAGAAGGGGAAGAAAGGGGGGGCTGTTATTGCTACTTGGTTGGTGCGGATCAACATTACACCCTTTGTAGTACCTTCGGCAAATGGAGAGAATCAAAAGAAGCTTTCGTCACTTCCTGTCCAGACTTTGGTACCTGTGAAATCAGCCAAGACCAAGACGGGCATGGATGATGAAAAATCGTCATCCCAAAACAACAATCATGTTGTCTTGAAGAAGAAGGATTGCATCTTTGGTCTCATGGCTGCGTACCGTCCGTCATCTAAAACGAATGATAGTGATCGCATGGATTACATGGTGGACAACGAAGACGACAATAATACGGCTGCTCCCAGTGGTGGTGTATTCGTGGTAATGTGCGCCTCCCACAGCCTTGCTATCTATCGTGACTCCCTAAACATCCAGTCGGATGATGCATCTTCAAACAACTTGGTCCACTTTAACAAGTCCACAAAATCATCCTCTCAATACTACACCGCCGATCAAATGGCATTCTCCTCATTGGCAATCTCACCCGATGTAAAAGATTTGGCATTGGGACGTGTGAATGGCCACATTGAAGTTCTTGATGGCGTCTTTGAGAATGTTGCCGCCTATCTCAACCAGAAGATGGGTAACAAGAATGACACCACGGAAGAGTTGCAACTACAGCATCCAGAGGAAGTGACTGTCAAGAGGAATGTACACTGGCATGCTCATCCTGTACGTGCATTGGCATTCTTGACAGCATACGGCCGCCGCAACAACAAGACTAGTGGCGGAAATAATCCATCCAGCCTCCTGTCCGGAGGAGAAGAAAGTGTATTGGTAACATGGCAATTGGATCGTAATTTTCACAAACCATCCAACTTTATCGCCCGTGTAGGACAGGGTGGCATCATCCACACTTTAGCGTGTCAGTACACTGGAAAGGTGTTGGTGTTTTGTTCCGATAATTCGATTCAATGTTACAACGGGAGCAATTATGAACGTGATTGGAGTGAGCAGGGATTGGCCAGTATGGCGTTGTTGCACGAAGAGGAGGACAAGGAGGAGGAAGAGACAAAGCCGAGCAGGGGTCCGATTATCATGGTGAAGGATCCAATTACCAATTTTCCCATGCTCACGAATTTGCCTGGAGCGCCTGGGATGGTGCATTGGTATGATCCAAAGTCGGCGTCTGTTGCTGGTACACTTGAGGTACGTTAACTATCAAAAGATGCAATATGATGGCCGTCAAAACGAGCAACTTATATCTCACTCTATATGAAACTGCGTTTTACTCTCTTCGCGCACAGGTTGCTCCCTACAACCGCGTAAGCCGCAGGGACCCCACATCCGATCCTCACATTCCCGCACCGGCAGTAACACACATGGCCGTGGGACAAAGTGGCAAGGATATGGTTACCGTCGACACGGTATGGACGGAAAACACCAGTGTTGGCTCTTCGTATGACCTGGCGGCACCCCAAGGAGGAACTACAATTCCCATGAATGTGTGCACGAGCATCAAGTTTTGGTCGTATGTTGAGTCCTCAAAGGGTGGGAAAACAGATCAACGAAAGCGTAGGAATGGAGATGTGCCCATGAACTATGAACTGGTATCGTGCATGGCTGCTCCTCATGGACGGGAGGGGGAAGTTTGTGCCCTTGCCGTGGCTCCCAATGGAAGAGTGGCTTGCACGTTGAGTCAAGAAGAGGATGCATTCCGTGTCTGGGTCAAGAATACTGACACTTCCACTGGGGCAGGAGTAGGGTCAACTCTTTGGAAATGCCTGTACAAGGTCAAAACGCCATCGGGATATGCCAACCTGTTGTCTCAGAGAGTGAGCTCGCCTTCGTTGGGTCAGCAGCAGTTGGTTTCGTTTTCATCTGACGGGACAGTGCTTTCTGTATCTTACGGTCCTCATGTTACCCTGTGGGATCATTCCAATGCTACTCTACTAACTTCCGTGACGCTTGGTGACAGTGATATCCAAACGGTCGGCTTCTTAACAAGGAATGATGATATGATGCTACTAACGACTGCAAGTCAAATCGGCGTCAAGTCTCCTTTTGGAGGTGTCAAGTCGTGCTACCTTGGAGAGGACGAATGGTCATTAGACGCCGGGTCGTTTGGCAAGGAAGCACTTGTCTCTGCAGTTGTTCCACTGCATGACTTCAAGGGTGGCAAACGTGGAGCTGCCGGAGGAGGATTATTTGCTGTATCAATCACGCTAAACAATGGATTCAAAAGTCTCATCTCAATCATTAGTAGAGACGAAGGAGGGAGTGTGGTGTGCGCAGAGGGTACAGACAACACCCCCATTCAATGGCAAGTTGATGGTGAAGTGCAATCTATATGTGTGGAAAGAAGTCGTGCTACTTCAGCTTCTATTCAGTTGCTTGCATTAACAAAGGATTGTCAAATGTTCTCGCTAAGTTGTGGATCGGACGGACAAACTACTAGAAAGGGGCTTAGTGTAGGTGTTCAATCCGCCAGGGGCGCCCGGGCACATCAGGCTCCAGTGCTAAAGACGGGAACCGATGCAGCTGCTGAGGCAGCAGCAGAGTCTTCTTCTACCAAGAGGCGTAAAGTTTCCATTGGTATTTCACGAGGAGGATCAGAGAATGGCAGAAGTGTTTCTGGGTTTGAGTTCCCGGCTTTGAGTGGGAAGTTCACTAGTGCATTTATTGCTCAGAGTCTAGGGAAACGTAGTAATTAATCAAGTATGAGGCATTCTTCATCACATGACATGTAATAATGCTTCCATCCAAAGTTTTTTACCAGTGTACATTTTATTGCGAGTTAGGAGCTGAACACACGAAATGTGTTATGTTGTAGATCATGTTTCCCCTCCATCGCTGCAAGCAACACAGGCTGGATGATATGAACTGCGAGAGTAATCCCGTTGTTTCCAGTTGTTGTATAGTACCCATAAACTCATCAATTACAGCTTATCCTTCCATCACTGCATAGATTAGGTACACGCCTATCAAGGTTTTGGTTCAGCAACACATTTGCAATCTTCACAAGTATAATGGTACCAACTCAAACCCATTTGATACTCGCATTTCGATCCTGTACATCCATCGTTATGCTGCCAATCACACATGCACTCTGCATTCAATATTTTCAAGAGGAAGAATAGCAAAGAAAAGAAAGTCAGGCATGAGATTTGGTTCGTATGAAATGACCTTTACTTTGCAAGGCTAGAGAATCTCGAAGCAAAAACACCTCTCACCTCCCGTCGTCTCCGTCGCCGTGCCTGTCTCTTTTGGACAGAAACCTGTGGGTAGCTTTGGGGCGTCCTTTGGCGCATAACCGGCATCGATACACGCAATTAAACTTACGACTGTCAGTATCGCTGCATTTGTGGAGAAAGACACCATGGTGATAGTTGGCGTGCGTAGTGCTTGTCCGAGGATAGGAGGAGCGAGAGAGGAGAGCGGAGGAGGATGAATGGCTAGCGTTGTAGGCTGTTATTATTGGAGGTTTGAGGGCCGGTAGGTAGATGAAATCCTGTATCTGTATTGTAGCTTTCATGTAGGAATCACTACTTGAATTGGCGCTATCAAATTTTTTCCCTCCCCTTTTCTTCTTTATCTTTGCTCACGGACAAATAAGAGATCTTATCTTTTTAGATAGTTTTAGATGCCTCTTCTTATCTCCCTCTCTCTTCTCTCACTTTGACACTTCGGCAGCCAAAGCATGAGCACCATGGCAACCATGGATCAAATATGCACTTCAATCGCCCCAATTCCACTCCCAGCCGACGACTGCGATCGCGACCATTCCATGCACGCAGCACTTTCGTCTTTGAGTGCAGCCACCGCCTCCTTCGATGCTGTCATGGACTCTATGTTGACAACGACAACACGACATCGCCAGCGTGTCGTAGATTTGGAGCAAAGAATGGCAAAGTTTCGACAACTTTTGCATCGGCTGGATAGTGTCGCCGCATCCAAAATGAAGGAAAGCGAACTGGATGATAGGGTATGCATGTTGTTTTGTCCAGCATCGTACGAGACTGCATTGAAGGGGATGGGAAGTGAGTTGACAAAGGTTAAAGGAGAGTTGGATTCGAATGATAAGCCTCATGATAAACTTCTGGAAATGTCTACCGTCAATTTGGCTCGATCTGCTGCAGATGCTGCCGTCCAAAAATGTCTACTTGCCGATGTACAGAAGGACAATGGCCAGGCTGTGCCTTCAGATGCCTGGCTCGACCATGCTTCCATTGGGTTAGGAGTAGGAAAGGCGTTGGAAAGGACAAATGAACAACGAAGTGTGCCGGTGCTTATGGGGGAGGATATACGTAAGGGAGAGATGGATTATCAACGTATACTTGACGCATTAGTGCTGAATGCCTCCACTGCAGCCGCGAATACACATGATGGTGTTGTTGACCGTCTTGAAAGCATGGAAGGATCTCCTGGTGGCTTTGGAAGAGGAGGTGGTGGCGATGACGAAAGTGTGTACTCGGTCACGTCTCAAATGTCAGCCGTGTCGGTTGCATCCAGCACCAGGATGACGGCGGGGCAAAGGAGGAGATGGCATAAACAGCAGCAGATGCAGAGCATTAAGGCTTCAACAAGAATATCATCGACACAAATGCATCCAGTTTTATCAACCCATCCTGAAGTCTCGTCACAGACTTCTCCTGTTGCGGGGCGTCAACAGGCTGCTGTTGGAAGCCAACCATACCTCTGCGAGGCGCTGCATGATTCGTATGGGATTGGAGTCAAACCACCAATTGGCCTGGTGGATTGTTCTGGATACTCAGCTGCTAGAGGAGGAGGAGGGACCGAGTTTTATCCACCTCCTGGTAACGTTACCGATTTACTAGTATTCAACACCACCAGGAACAGCTACGGATCGTCAAAAACAGCAGCGTTATTGCCATCTGCAATGCATGCAGGAACTCGGAAATCTGCTGCGAAAGAAACTGGAGACGAGAAGGCGTCACCTACTTCTCCTACGTCGAGAAAGAAACCGAATGGAAGTGTAACTAAACCTACTTCCACGATGCAGCTTTCGCATTTGGTGTTCAAGGTCGATAAGAATGCAGAAGCAAAAGACACACCTCCTGCACTTGATTTGCCGGCGAGCTTGCCGGCGATTTAGTTGAAGAATTCACAATTTACTTGACATGCTGATGAGCAGAAGTAGCCTAATAATTAATCATTCTTTTGATTACGTGGACGTTTATCTACAATAGTGGTGCCCTGGGATGCGAGATAGCTTTACTTTCGGATAAATCTCAATAAAATTGTGATGAATCAATAGAGCGAGCGTGATTGTATCCCACAATTAGTTGAGGAAATGAAGATTGGATTGAGTTGTGAGTTGGCGCTTGTCATTACAAATGGATCGATTCTTCTTCCATGTGCCGATTTGAATGTACATGTACATGGATCAAAATAAACAGCATTGCTAAAGACTTTATGTATTAAAGATGAGAAGAATCATGATTGCCAAGCGAGGAAGGTAGAAGGTAGGCTCAAAAGGTGTCACGAGGTGAAGGCTGAAGGCGATTGCTCGTAGCTTGACGACGCCCATCCTCCGTAAACATCTGCCTACGATACCCTCTGAGACTGACCTATCTGTCCACCTATCTACATACCTAGATACCTACGTACCCACTGTTGCTTCGCGATTCGCGATGGACGATGGACGATGGACGATGGATGTAGATAGGGGGGCACTGGGGCCCCCCATCAAAAACAGTTTTGCAAGTCAGGCGGCTGAAGCTAGCACAAGCTAGT
>JALLAU010001341.1:0-10236 GCA_036939495.1 Thalassiosira hispida | reverse complement strand
TCCCCCCTTTTTCGCTCTCGCGAGAGCGGCACTGACCAAGAGAACGACGAAATTTAGGTACGATACGGCTTCCTTTTCCGTGCCACTAATCTAACAGCTAGGTTTAGGCTTAGTCTTTATTTTTTCTTCTGTGAGAGACGCAAAACACATATTTGTGCTTGACTAGGACATGATGTCCTATGGTTAGTGCTCATCAGAGGCCTGGGCATTGACTACTTTCAACAACTGCAGAGATTCTACGAATATTTGTACTGGATACTTGCGTCAATTTCAAAACAACAAACAGTCATCGTGAAACCGCATACATGAAACTTGGACACCTCTCGTATATTAACCTCTGGCATCAAATCAAGGCTTATTTCAATGAAATTTATACTATTTCGACTAATTCTTCACAGGAACTCTTATGCAAGCCACTACACCTCCCAACAACAGTGAAGCTTTCGCTGCTTTCAGTGATAATGTCCAATACACTCTTTCCCTCATGCATCGGCGGCACTGGCTTGTAAGCACGTAATGTATTCCTCAATGGAGCCACAATATGGTGTTCATACATCTGACCAAATCCTTCCATACTGCCCATCCATCTTGCAAACCTCGTCCCATTCTCAGAGATTTGCTGGGCCTCCAAAGGATGGCTCTCGGCCCACTCAAACTTTTCCCTCAAATCGCTCAAATCGGTATTTATGGGTACGTAATGTTCCCACGGCACTAATAAATCATGAAAATAGTCCTTTGTAGGAGTAACATGATGGAATAACAGACCAGGCAATGCCAATTTCTCGATGGTTCCCGTCCATGTGGTCCCACCACCACCCCCCAAATCAATATGGTACTTGTACTTGGCCTGTTCGATCATGCTCACATGTTCTCCAATGACACTGATGCCCAGCTTTTGAAAAACTTGATAGTCCGGATTGTCAGCTGCGGATATCTTTATCCCATCCTCATTGATGCTTGCAAATTTAATGTTGCACCATGGCAATACCGGCTCACCGCCACTTTCACGCCCTGATTCCCCATCAGCATCCAACTCTGCCTCGGAAGTTAGCAACACGCCCCTCCATCTCGGCAGTAATAACTCGTCACCCATTTCCCACAATGTGTTAATCACCCATCGTTTCTTATCAACCTTATTGTTAATGGAATACAGCCCTGCCTCTTTCGGTGCAATATCTAATTGATACTCGGGCGATCTCATCTTCTTAAACATGGTATGCAAGAACACAAAGTCGGTCCCTCTCCATATAATTTGGGGTATGAGTTGATCCCAATAATCTTCACTTTCCAACATCCCAAGCTCCTCGCCAAAGACTAACCCAGTCTTAATACTTGATTGATGTATCATATGAGGTTCCTTGGGCTGTAAATCCTGACAAACGCCATGATATTGACCAAAGTTTGTTTCCTGCCACTCATCAAAGCAGGGCATATGCGGTCGTACCGGTAATGGCATTGCAATTGCACTTGGTAAGATATTCGCATCGACAAATACACTACCAAAGTTCAAAATGGGTGCAAAGTCCGCAGAGTCACAATAATCATTCCCTGGATCCAAGCAATTAGCATAGATTCGAGGTACATCACCACAGCTCATCATTACTACAAAGTCACCACTCTTCGTCACACCCTCTTCACTTTCACTTTGTCCTCCCTGGAATCGTCCCGGAAAGTTCTTCCGTAGAGCGTAAGCCACTGTGGATGCCAACCTAAAAATGCGAAGACATCCGTGATCGCAACCGGGAATGTTGTGCACAATGGCAAAAGTATCGGTTGCAGAGTCGTATACGAAGAAGAAGAGTGTGTATCGGAATGCTTGGGTGGTGCGTAGGGCGTTGTCGATGTTGTAGGGAGGAATTGATCTTTCGTTGTTGCCGTCTGCGATCATTGCTTCGCTTTCGCTTTCGATAACCGGATCTGCTCCCCCCTCTTGCTCTTGGATGTCCTCGCGATTTTGATCAGTCATGCCTCCAATTTGTTCCATGATATTGACATCATTTTGAGTATAGCCATTGAGGTCGGGCCGCAACTCGACTGTTTTGGGATCGTTAAGTCCATCGAGTAGGATTTGTAACTGTCGACGATCCTTTGCCTTTACTGCATCTGATGTGCGTAGGCGTAGGTTACTAAATGTAGGCAACAATATCGAAGAGATGAATAATGAAATTATGGATCCAGCCACCACGATGGCTACTGCTATGACGATTAAGGACGTGCGAGAATTAGACGGTATCATGTTGCAATGGAATTGGTTCACATTCGTTGTTTTGGGTGGTAGATAGCATAGATATAGGTAGCTGTGGTGGATGAAAAAGAAAGAAGTGGGTGCGGGGAAGAAGTGCCTCACGTTTCATTTTTATTCTTCGGGCAGCTCGATATTAATCGAGAGTTCAGTAAACCCTTTATCTCGTTTCATCTCAATTATTTGTAGGGGTTTTCGTTTGACGGAGGCGATAATCTATATGTACTAAATAAGTATTACTTAGAATTTCGATTGAAGTTGGTAAAGTTGCTGAACGCTGTGAGACATACATACAGGTCACTCACGAGTAGCGAGCGTGTTCTTAGGAAAAATAAAGCGAAAAAGACCCGGAGAAGACTGGGAAAGACATATCACAATCTTCATCTTAAGTATGGTATCGTATTGTATCGTACCTGATCTTATTATCTCGCTCTATCTTCTGCGCAGGATAGGAGTATGGTACCTCTAGGAGACGGGCAGGCTCTTTGAAGGTCCAAACCAAAAGCAAAATGCATACGATACCCAGATTACAGGTTAATCTGTGGCAATGCTAACAATTGTGTACCTAGACTTACTAAGAGTATGTTCAAATGCCATGATTTACACCACAGCAAGGCCACATAGAAGGCATCAAGAGGAGGTTAATATAAGAAAGGTGTACAAGCTGTGTGCATGTTTGTTTTTGGTTCCACTGACCGATCGATCGATTCTCATTTTTCTTATGGTGGGCCTCATCCAATGACATGGTTTTGTGACTGACTGACAATTATCGAGACGTCGAAAGGCTAGCTTTCCAATGCACCATGACAACCAATGAACTCCATTGAACTGATGTGATCGCCTTGTAACAAGAAAGGTCCGAACTCAGGCATCTTGATTAATTTCAACAACTCGATATTCGACGAAGCTTTCTACCTGATACGTACGATCAGTCAACGTGGAATCAACTACTTGTTGATTCCATGGCCTTGAACTGCAAAGTTACTACTGTTGGTCATATTGATTTCATACTTCTATATGTCATGGTCACGCCCATGATGCCCACAAATATACCAAATGGGACAAATGCAAGACAGCGTCTTCCTCTCTTATATTCCGGGCTTTCCTTTCCAAAGTATTCTTTGAGAATCATGCTATACACCAATGGAGGACAAATGTAAACCAAAAAACTACCCATAGCTGCACCAGTGAACCCCGCTATAATCTTAATATCTTTCACCAAAATGGCAAGTATTGAAGCAACCATTATCATTGTAATGACGAGTACTACATGGTTCTTCGGATCCGCAATGGACGGATAGCCTAATGCAATGGCCACATTCTTCAAACCCTCCCTTGCACCATTTGAAACAAGAGGAAAACCAAAAACCAGACTGAAACCTGTCGCCAGTCGCCCAAGGAATGCGAGGACATCCCGAGGGTGATAATTGAGTAATATGTTTCCGGTTGCATTATCTCCAAATGTGTAATATCCTGCACACATGGTGGTCGCATAGATGATGGCCAGGATAGAGTATGAAAGTCGTACCATTTTGGGAAAAGATTCCAAGTTGGATTTCTTCATTTCGTGATAGTATGATGGAGCATTGTAGTGGGCAACGAATGCAAGCCCGAGGTTTGAGACAAGGACAAGGGATCTTAGGTCCATGTTCCACAAGGTTGACTGATCAAAAGATGGCGGAGTGATTACGCCATCGACAACAAATTCTCCAACTGTGCCCGAAGCTATAGAGTAACTCCCATCCACTGCACGGTATACCATGAAGAGTACGGTATATATGACCGCACAGAGGCCGAGGATGGATGTGAATGAGAGAGCAGACATATCTTTGATCAAATTCAAAGGAAAAAGCAGCGAAGCGGCCACACCAAAAATTACCCTCGATCGAAAAGTGAGGATGCCTTCTAACATTCCTATTCCTACTGCACTTGCAAGTCCACTTTCTCTTAAAAGCTCTGAGAAAATATCACCCAACAATCCAATGTAGATGGTGGACCCTAAGAAGCATTGAATGAATACAATGGCGTCGACAATATACGTCGTTCTTTCTCCAAAACTGGTGGCCCAAAGACCCTTGAAAGATCTCTCGCCCGTGAGTTCACACGCCTTTCCAATCATTATGAAAGTGGAGGCACTGGCATACGCCAAGCTGCAGCAAATGGCAATGGAAGGTATCCAGCCACTGGCTCCTGCCGCCTTTCCCGCTGATAGGGTAAGGATTCCCGATCCCGCCACATTGTTTGCCAAGTTGAAAACGGATGCAGCAAAAGAGGCATTTCCACCGCGGCCACTATCGAGAGTTCCTGTTTGCTCTTGGTCCATTGCTTCACCATGTCCACCCAGCATTCACGGCGATTTTTTGATGGAGATGGAACAAGTTACAAGGGACGGCGGCGACAGACAACCGCTGAGGATGACAGCGACGGACAACTGCTAGCTGAGGATGACGAACAAGCGTTGCAGACAATGAGCCACAGAGCGGTGAGAATATTATGTGGCCAAGGACAACACAACTGCGCCGACGAATGAAGAATTAGTTCTCCTGAATGGGTTTGTGGCAGTTCTCGTTCTCGGAGTTTTACGAGAAGAAGTGTTCAGTAAAACTTAGATATCTCAATTAGTTATTTAGAAGTATCTATCGTAGATCGTAGGCGTTTGTCGCAGAATGAGTTACTAAGTATATTGATATGTATTAATTAGATTTAGAATTTCGATTTAGAAGGGGGTAAAGTTGCTGAGCGCTAAGACCTTGCTGAGACACAAGTCATTCACGGGGGTTATACTATGACCCATAAGGTTTCGGAAAAAACGAGTGAAAGACGCACTACCTACCACTACCCCCACATAACCACCAACTGGAAAGTCATTCCCAACAAACCAAAGCCCACATTACATGAATTCAACGACATCTCCTACAGTCAGGTTTAATGCTAGAAAATTGTGTAGACTAAGATTATGTTTAATTGCCAGTTTTAAGCAAGGCCATCCAAGTTATAGAGGCATATAGGGAGGTTGTATTGAATAATAGAAGAGAGGTGTGCAAGCTTCGCAACACACATGCTGCGCATTTTTTTTGTTACTACTGACTGACTGATTAATTCTCATCTTTTCTTGACTGCAGGTCTCACTTTTTACATGTGTTTTTACCAGTATTGGAAAAGGTTCCAACTTGGAAACCACGACAACCAATGAACTCAATAGAACCATTGTGATGGCCTTGTAATACGAAAGGACCGATCTCAGAGTGAATCTCGACAATTAAATTCAAGGCCAAGCTTTGTACTAGATATTTGTGCAATTTTCAAAACAACAAACAGTCATCGTGGAACCACATTTGTGAAACTTGTGGACACCTATTTTATATTAACCTCTGGCATCAAGGCTCCTTCAACGACATTTATGTTTCAACCAATTCTTCACAGGAATTTGTATGCAAACCACTACACCTCCCAACGACGGTGAACTTATCACTGCTTTCAGTGACAATATCTAATACACTCTTTCCCGCATACCTTGGTGGCAATGGATTGTAAGCACGTAATGTATTCCTCAATGGAGCCACAATATGGTGTTCATACAATTGACCAAATCCCTCCATACTCCCCATCCATCGAGCGAACCGTGTTCCATTCTCAGCAATTTGCTTGGCCTCCTCAGGATGGCTCTCGGCCCACTCGTACTTTTCGCGCAAATCACTCAAATCCGTTTTTACCGGTACATAATGCTCCCACGGAACGAGTAAATCATGAAAATAATCCTTCGTAGGCGTAATATGGTGGAATAACAATCCAGGCAACGCTAACTTTTGAATGGTGCCAGTCCAAGTTGTTCCGCCACCACCCCCCAAATCAATATGGTACTTGTACTTGGCCTGTTCGACCATGTTCACATGTTCTCCAATGACACTGATGCCCAGCTTTTGAAATACTTGATAATCTGGATTGTCATCCGCAGAGACTTTTATCCCGTCCTTATTGATGCTTGCAAATTTAATGTTGCACCATGGCAATACCGGCTCGCCACCACGTTCACGTCTTGATTCCTTAGTAGCATCCAACTCTGCCTCGGAAGTCAACAGCACGCCCCTCCATCGTGGTAACAACTTTTCGTCACCCATTTCCCACAATGTTTGGATGACCCATCGTTTCTTATCAACATTCTTTTTAATGGAATACAGCCCTGCCTCTTTCGGTGCAATATCTAATTGGTACTCAGGCGATCTCATCTCGTGGAACATGGTATGCAAGAACCCGAAATCAGTACCCCGCCATATAATTTGGGGTATGAGCTGATCCCAATAATCTTCACTTTCCATCATCCCGAGTTCTTGACCAAAGACTAATCCACTCTTAATACTTGTTTCTGAAAAGTCCACATTTGGCTGTAAATCTTGGCACACTCCATGATCCTCACCGAAGTTTGTAGCCTGCCACTCATCAAAGCAGGGCATATGCGGTCGTACCGGTAATGGCATTGCAATTGCACTTGGTAAGATATTCGCATCGACAAATACACTACCAAAGTTCAAAATGGGTGCAAAGTCCGCAGAGTCACAATAATCATTCCCTGGATCCAAGCAATTAGCATAGATTCGAGGTACATCACCACAGCTCATCATTACTACAAAGTCACCACTCTTCGTCACACCCTCTTCACTTTCACTTTGTCCTCCCTGGAATCGTCCCGGAAAGTTCTTCCGTAGAGCGTAAGCCACTGTGGATGCCAACCTAAAAATGCGAAGACATCCGTGATCGCAACCGGGAATGTTGTGCACAATGGCAAAAGTATCGGTTGCAGAGTCGTATACGAAGAAGAAGAGTGTGTATCGGAATGCTTGGGTGGTGCGTAGGGCGTTGTCGATGTTGTAGGGAGGAATTGATCTTTCTAGATAACCACTTCCTTTCATTGCTTCGCTTTCAATGTTGCGGGGGTTATTATTTGCGATTGCCTCGCCATTGTTGATTGATGGGTCCACCATGGGAGGAGCTTCTACTTCCCCCTGTTGCCGTTGAACAACATTGTTCATTGCCTCTAGTTCCTTTTGCTGCTTATTCATCGCCTCGATTTCTGCTTGCGCAGCTTGCTGTGCATCTAAATTCAGATTGTTATTGTTAATCATTATTTCATCCACTGCCTGTGCAAAAAATTGCTCAGACTTCACCTGTTTTAGTTCTACTGGTCCATCCATGTCCATGGGTATGTCAACATCAGGAGTGAACACCAGGTCCTCGTGATTGGGACCATTCATCATATTAGGAGCTCCAATTTGTTCCATGATATCAACGTTGTCACTTCGAACATGATCATTGACTGCCGGTCGCAACTCGACGGTTTTAGGATCGTTAAATCCATTGAGTTGGGATAGTAATTGGCGACGATTGGATGCTGCATCTGATGTGCGTAGGTGATGACCATAATGGCCATGACCATGACGATTATGAGATATTTTTGAAGAGATTAAGATGAAGAATGACATTATCGACCCGGCGGCCACGATGGCTACCACGCTCAAGATTACGGGCGCGCGATTGGAAGGTATCATTGCACAATGAAATTGGTCCGCTAGAGCTAGAGGGGTGGTTAGGTTAGGTTTTAGGTTCTCGTACTAGCGGTGCTGGTAAATTAATGAAGAGGAAGTGGAAGGCAGCGCGCAGGGACCGATTCTGAAATGAGCGGTTATCGGGGGAATTAGCTGACGAAAGACATTTCATAATTGGAACTTGCAATAATTTAAGCTATTGTATTTTCAATGGGCTATTGCAGAAAAAAAAATGAGGTAAAAGAGTCTCTAATTCCCCCAATTCGGCTACCTCTGTTCCAAATATACGGTACCTGACTAGGTTAGATATCGTAGTTAGGTAGGTAAATCTACCTTATAACCCGTCTGGGTCTCGGTACGGGTCTATCCAGGGATCAATAACAGGTCTATCTGTAACTCGTACAATCGCTCGTGTAGTAACACAGTGATCCTGCCCTGTCGAGCGACCGACCTACCTACCTACGTACCTACCTACCTCACTACAGCACAGCATCTGTTACTGTTCTCAGCTCTTTCGATTATCAATTATCATCATGGATCATGCATGGTCGATGCTCGATGGCTGGACGCTCGCCAGGCATCCTCGCCCCCAATGTCGCGTGTGTGCCTCCTCCATTCCCTGCCATGATTGACGCATTTCTCCTGCACCTAGCTAACCAATGACAGTACCACTGTTAGTACTATCCTTCACAACCCCATCTCGGTGCAACAAAAGCGCCCGCATCTCCAATTCCCACAGCGGATCCCATTGCCGAATATCTTTCAGCATGACTTGTCCACAGGTATCTTCCTGGAGTGACGTGTATCCATAAAAGGCACCCGCGAGTTGCCCGGCAATGGAGGCGGTGGTATCGGCATCCCCTCGTAGATTGACCGTTTTCAGAATACACTCCGCCATGCTGTTGGAGTGCGTCAGTGCCCAGAGCGCCATGGAAAGTCCATCTTGGCAGTAGGATCCAAAGTATTCCGCCGACACGGAATATCCATTGTAGTTTGGGCCACGTTGGGCGAGTGTTTCTTCCACGGCGAGGTGATCGGCCTTCCAATCCCAGCAAGCTTCCTTACGGGAGGGTGGTTGCGATCGAAGGAGGGACTGGAGTTTATGGTGGGTGGCGTCTTGTCGTTTGAGGTATTCTTCCACTATGCTGTTGGTAAAGGAACGAATGTTTCGCTTGTCATCTTGATCTCGGTGCAATGCCCGGCACACAAAAAAGGCCACAAACCGACAACAATGGGCAGCGTCGGGTCCTGGATGGGTGGCATAAGACGATTCTTCCGCCATGTTCATGGCTTGTTCTATATCCGAGTGATACCGAATGGGCACGGGTGCCAACCGCATCAAGCTGCCATTGCCGGCGTCTTCTCCCGTGGCTTCGTAGCGAGGAGGAATGGCAGCAGCGGGTTTTCCACTGTAGTTGTGCCTCAGATCGTCCAGGCTCTCGCTGATATTACCTCCCAATCCCACCGAATAGGGTTGACGAGGCGCGTGTCGAAAGGCATTGCAATAGCCAAAATACCACCACAAATAAAAGCGAACCCGTACGTCTCCTCCTTTATAATTGCCGAGAGCCAGCATGGATTCCGCCAAGCAGATTCCCATGGAAGCATCGTCGGTCCACTGCCCACGGTCTAGATCAAACTCGTCTTGTTCGTTGGTATACACCAGAGTGTTGGAATTTGAGTCAAAAGTGACCATTGAATCTTCGTCTTCGCTACAAGCCGAAGTAAATTCCAAGGGAGCTCCCACACTATCCCCCACCACCATGCCAAGAAAACAACCCAGTGCTCGATCCAAAGAAGCGTCGGCACCAGTGGCCGTGTCGATCAGAGAGGGCCAATTCACCTCGGGGGTGCCTTCCAAGGCCTTACGCAACACACTCCAATCACTCAGCTGACGGCCAGCGCTGTATTCAGCGGTCATCACTCCCACGGGTTGCGCGTCGACGCTGGATCGTAATTGTTGGAGCAGAGTTTCCATTTCTGTGGTGTCCTTGGTCTGATTTTTATGAGTTGTTTGAATGAACGCTTGTGCTGTTAGAGATTTCGTTGTTGTCCGGTGTTGCCTGGATTCGTGTCGTGCACCCTTGAAGCTTGAAGTCGAAAGTTTAAGACCAAGACCTGTCCAAAAACCAAAAAGTATTGGGATTGGGGTAGGTACGTAGGAATGTGTAGAAACCTTTGCCTTTGATGAATATTTTGGGACAAAGCGCACCGTTCTCCGGGAGAGCACTCGGGAGAGCATCACCCATCACCGCCGGTGATGGGACTTTCTTGGGGTTAACCGGAGGGGTTAACCGGAGCCCTAACAAAACATCAGGGGAAATAGACAAGCGTCAATTACTTAGTAAAATGACGATTGGCCATGAATTATTACACCCCCAAAAACCCATTTTCTGAAAATTCTGTTAATTGATGTCTCGTTATAGAACTTCTATAACGAGACATCAATTAACA
>JALLAU010001340.1:0-10236 GCA_036939495.1 Thalassiosira hispida | reverse complement strand
ATTCTGGGCTACCTGATAAATTCCTTAATTCCCCATTAGCTACTACTTTTGGTACTAATCTCTGGCCCCCCACCTTAAGTAAAACAAGTCACTCACCAATTTCAAAACATGTCGAAATCAACGTGTCTTTGTTGTGGGCACCTATAAAATATTTGTGACTTGCCATCAAAAGCATGAGCTGGGGGGAGTATACTTGTATCATGTGACGTGAGTGTGGGCATTTCAACTGACGAAAGATCTGTAACCTGTGACATTTGCATGGCAGATATAATTACTAGTTAGGAGTGTAGTCGGTGTCTGTGAACACTGTGTCATAAGAGGTCAAAGTGTGTTTGATATCAACTTTGTTTGCATTTTTGATTATGGGGGCGAGGGCCCTGCCAGTGTTTGTCTGGCCTGCTTGTATACTCATATTTGATGTTTGCTGCAGAAGCACACATTATTTTCATTTCTGAAACTGCCGTTGGAGTGTGGCATTGGCATTGGCATGGTGGACGCCAATTGATTTTCTTGCAGCAGTAGTTATCAGCCTCCTACTAGAGAATTGAGAAGATCCCATAATATGGTAAGAGGAGCGGGTGACATCAACTCGGCCGTGTACTGGTAGCCTGAACATATGCCAATTTTGGCATGGTTGCTGATTAGCAATAGCAAATCGTGTTGCACTTGCGGTCACCTGGCCCCTACGATCTGATTCCCTCTTTCCCCTCCAGGCCTTTGCAGGCCAGGTCTTTGCCCTGTGGCCTGTCAGACTAGATATGATACCTATCCTAGGTACATATCAGAGAGCTGAATTGTGAATTAGGTACACTCAAAGCTTCGTTTGGAACGTTTCTCCAACTTTTCAGCAATTTTTTGATTTGTTTCAACATCAGGAGTCAGGGGCTAGATATTCTTTTGACGAAGCTTGCTGCTTGCGCGCGCGCTGCCCAATATACATAACGTACAATACGATAGCGTGCAACCACACACCCCATCGACTCGCGGGTCGGTCGTCGGTCGTCGCTCGGATCGGCCTTTATGATGTAACATAGGCATAGGTAGGCACCCTTTTACACTACGATACGATACTTCTTGTCATCCTCCAGACTCCTCTCTACTCTCTATACTCTAATACATGCAGTCGTTGTCCAACAACACACTATCCTACCGATGTCCACCCCTCCTACATCCTCTGGATCGACCAACCACAAAGATAGGAAGAAGCCGCCGCCGCCACCAAGATCGTCGTCCACAGCAACAGCAAGCAATGCCAGCAAACAACCCACGAAACAAAACACCAACCGCCTCTTCCTCACCTTTGCCTTGCTCTGCTTCATAGTAGCCACCATCAACATTCGTTTCCATCATCAATTTCATGATGAGCATGTCCTGGAAAAGTCTCATCGTCAATTCCAAGAACGATTCAGGACGAGCCGAAATGAGGTGCCATTAATGGATGATTATGTTTCAAAGAGGATTGACGAAGAAGGCGATAATGTAAAACAACAACAACAGCAGCAGTCAGACGAGAAGGTAGGTGGCGAGGGAGGGCACAAATTGGCAGGATTGAAATGTAAAGAAAAGTATGGAGGGCCAGAGGATGAGTATGCAGAACAGGAAATGTCATTTTGGTCGGATATACCCAGTGATGCTAGTTATAAAAGTCCGTTTATGGATGAGACGGAGCGTTTTTTGACTTTTGAACCGTGAGTTGAATAATATATGGACCATCCAATTGTATATATGGTTTGGTGCAAACAAGATGATTACTCACATAGCAGTTCACATGTCTTCAAATTATGCAGTGATCATGGTGGATGGAACAACATACGAATGGCGATGGGTGAGAAATCTCTGCAAGGCATTTGATTTATCCATTGTTGCTATACATCTAAAAAACAACGACTCATTGCTCGATTTTCATTATATAGAGACTGCTTTGGTAATGTCCCACGCAATGGGCCGAACACTCGTTTTACCACCGGAACAAAGGTTCTACTTACTGGGGAAAAGTGCTCAAAATCAAAAGAGTGACTTTGACTTTGGTGACTTCTTTCATCTGGACAGTATTGCAGTGGAGCATGAAGGATTTAACGTCATCTCCTCGGAAGAATTCCTCAATCGCCTGGGTAAAAATGGCAAACTAATAAATGCCAAAACCGGCAAACCTGAAATTTGGAATGAGAAAGCCAAGCATACTTCTGCGAATGTGAAAAGTTACTATCAAAAGATTGGTGTCAATCCACTATGGAATCCTATGGATTGTATAGCAGCATTTCCATCAGAAAAGGGTGCCGATGCGATAGAGAAAATGCAACAGGTTCATAAAGATATGATGGCTGAAAAGGGCGGGAGGAAAAAACCGTCATTGGAGGAGTTTGAGGGAAAGCCCGTGCGAGTAGATGCTCCCATGGAGGAGAGGATGCGAGAGCTGTTAGCAGATAGAACAAAGATATGCATTTATGACGAACAACTACAACATGCGCCAGTCCTTCATTTCCCGGCGACAAAGGGTACGTCGAACTGTTTTTCCGTGTTCATGAGAATCATGGTTGAGACAGAAGACAAGGCTGCGGGACAGGAATATCTCAATTTATTGTTGGGAAATTCTTCTAATCCCTTCTTCTCAACTCATGCTAGGTACAAGGTTGCTTACACATTTCTATGCATTTATTTTCTTTGCCGATTGGAGAGCCGATTTATGGAGTAAGAGATTTGTGAGGGATCACCTCAGGTATATAGATGAGATGATGTGTGCTGGGGCAAGAATCGTCCAAGCAGTGAGGAAATTGTCGAAGGACAAGGATGGCCGGTTTGATAGCATGCATATCCGCCGAGGAGGTAAGTAAAACCGATAATGTCGTGTGCTGTCATGTCTGGTATCAACAAATCAACATTTTTTTCTCACTACGTTTGGTTTTGTAAAGATTTCCAGTACAAGAAGACAAGGTTAGAGGCCAAAGAGCTTATCGAAAAAGCAAAAGATAAGTTACAAGAAGGCGGGTTGCTTTACATTGCAACAGACGAGCGGGACAAATCATTTTTCAAACCATTGAAAGAACACTATAATGTTGTATTCCTCGATGACTTTAAGGATCAACTCAAAGGCATCAATACCAATTACTACGGTATGTTAGATCAGTTGGTAGCATCCAAAGGGAGAGTATTTTGGGGTACCTGGTGGAGCACGTTGAGTGGGTATGTAAATAGGATGAGAGGGTATTACATCGCAAAGCACAAGCTAGATGGCTACGAAGATGGAACTATGGAGTCCTATTATTTCTATCCCGTGAGTTGATTTTACTTCTTTTGATTCATGATTGACCCCCCCCCCCTTTGAATGACTAAATCCTGCCAACCTGCACTGGACCTGCATGGTAAATAATCATCACCCATCAAAAATTGTGCTATTTGGACACAACAGGATGAGAGAGTAAATCAAATGAAAAAATACATGCCTGTTAAGAAACCAATTTACATGCGTGAATTCCCATCAAGTTGGAGAGATCTAGACAAGGGTATAGATGAAATTCATCAAACAAAATCATGATATATCGAGACACTGAAGCTTCTAATACAATTACAATTACTTCTATGATTGAACGCCCGGTGTGTTCCCATTTTCGACTACGTTAAAGAGTCATGATGTCGGTATATGTAGGTACAAACTTGGCTGCTCGCTCCTACTGAGCCATGTTCATGCAGCCAGTGGAACTCCCAGTGGCAGCACCACTTTTTGAATCTCCGCTCTCATTTGCTAATAAACGCTAACAAATGACGAAGAAAAGTACCCTAGCCCGTTCGATGGTACGCCACACGGATCAAACTTACGGAGCGGGCCGGCACGCTGTCACTCCATCCTGTGTTTGCCAGCAAATGAAAGCGGCGACTCAAAAGAGTGGTGCCGTCACCAACCCCCCCCCGAATGTACTTCCCTTTAGTAACAATCATCCTTCAACCAAACATCCGGTCTCAACGGAGTGGTGCTATCCCTATCTCCAAAGCTCGGGATTTGCTGCAAATTAATCGTTGCCACCTTATAATCCACCGTGAATCTCCACACCTTGCCCTTCTTTTCCGGAGGCAGTAAGTACACATCGCTCGTGGCACTATTCAAATCCGCTTGGGTATTGCACGCAAACAACATGACGCTCGGACTCTCCCCCCCCTCTTCGTCATCATTCCAATCCATTAATATTTCATTCGTTTCCAATCCCCCGCTGTTGAATACCATTTCGTTCAGATCGATACTTTTCATTTCATCGGCCATGAATGATTCGACCAATGTTATAATGAAGGGGAGGTAGTACAAACTGTTCCCATTTGGGCATTGATTGCGTATGCTGGCGGCCAGTGAGCCCGATAATACAGCCTGTGAGACCAATTCGTGATTGTTCGCAATGGACTCGGCATTATTATTCTCGTTGTCGATGGGATGGGGTAGGATTGCCGTGCAGAGTACACCCTGGTGGGAGCCCGAGACGGGGCATACTACCTCGTGTTCGTTTATTAGTTTGTAGCCCATGTTGGGACCGGAGCCTATTGACCTACTATTATTTGACAGGTCGCCCGTTTGTTTGAGGCCGAGGCGTTGGCTTATTTCTTGTATGGGGATGGGATCTATGCGCATGGGGAGCATTTGACCGGTGCTTTGGAAGGCGTTGCTGCATGATGGTGCAAATGAAAGCAGAAGAACGGCGAGGGCGGAAGCGAAGTTTGCCATGATGGTGAATGTGGGGGTAATGAAGGCCACGGAAGCTCTGATTGCAGGCAAATATCTAGATGATCACTCTAGCGGTGTTGCGTTTTATTTTTCCGAGGCAGTTATTTGTAATGTAATCGAAATTGGCGCAGTTCGGTTCGTGACGGAAGCCGAAAGTAAGTAAAATGCGAAGGGGAAGGGCGTTCGCGTTGCTCGGTTGATGAAAAGGTTGAGGATCTACTAGGATCTACTGTACTTCTTCGAGGCTATCTGATGAGGTGGGAGGAGCGCAAATATGTATAGAGGGTGACAATCTCGTATTGTTGTCGTTGAGGGCGGTTGCTTTGTGATTGAAATGAAAATAGAAAGGTATGATGATGTGTTCCGGAAGGAAGGGTGTCTTGAGTTGTGTTTCATCTCTCTGTTTTGATGCTTCATCGCGTCGTTTTTCGTATCTACCATAATATCATAATATCATGTGTATCTAGCTAGGTTGATCCCTGTAGCTAGAGGTACAATACGTTGATCGTGCTTTTTTTGGTGCCGACGTGACGCGGGCAATTTTGCATTTTGAGGTGATGTGTTTTCTTGGTCGCAAATTTATTGAATTCCGACGTAGAATAATTGGATCTTCTCCCGCCATTTCTACATATTATCGTACATACACGTGGACGGCATGAACACAACACGCGTCGGCGGCACGCCACATGGCCACATACCATACGATACAAATATCTACAATACCTCTAGCTAGGAGTCCATCATCATCCCCCACTCCTCTTCCACTTTGCCTTTGCCGTGCCCAAAAGATCTTTGCAACAACTTACCAAGAATCTGTGGCATCTATTATCTACCTAGATAATCTGCGGCCCATCGCCCAACTAATCAAGACAGAAGTAGAACAGCACCAGTGCCAAGATTAGATCTTCTCCTCGACTTGACATACCTGATTTACTCCGAGCCTACATTACAAAGATCCATATCTTGGGGCGGAGAGAGAAACTGCAAAAATCGTCTGCCTGAAGTTCCGCTCGGTGGCCCTCAACAATATACTCACATCAGAGGGATATATGAAATTCATTTTGCGGAAGAGACAGAAGACTTTTCCTCCACTCCCATCTGAAATTTTCACAACAGCTTTGATGGTCTCGTGCTAACGTCAAATTTTCACATCAGAACAGATTGAATTTTTCACCCAGACATACAAGATACTACTCATAAAATCTACGCACTCATAATATTAAATACGTGCTCATAATATTATATGCAATCACATTGCCAATACCATCCCATCAATAACAAATCCAAATCACATCATCAACGTCATGTCATCAGATGCAAAGGAAGCAAGAGCCAACCCCCTCGACATCCTGGCGAAGGAGGGATGCAAAGTCCAATCACTTACAGTTTCTGACCAGCATGCAACGTTGTTACTTTCTCATCCTGTACAAATTGATCAGGAGAATGACAAGTCTGACGCAGATAAAAGTGACGAGCCTACCCAAACAACCATAACTATATCATCGCTACTCAAGCTAACCCTCATACCATTCCACAAGGCTCTATTATGTAGCAATCCAGTCATCTCCTCCGAAGATATCAAAATGGGTCAATTGCCCGAGAGGAATCTACTCGAACACAATCCAAAAGCAAGCGACGAAATCATTTCCTTCCTACGCAATTACAATTTTGCGCTCAAGAGCGAGAGTGGTGCCGAGTATAGTTATTATGCTGCCAGTCCAAGTTCAGAACTGTGCAACATTGTTGGCAGTGTCAAGTCGCCTGCCAGAAAAAAAGCCAATACTGCTGCATCTGACGAAAATGAAAGTTCCATCGATGCTGTGGTATCCAACTTTGGAGCATTTGACATTGAGCTCATATCACCTGCAAGCGCGTACCAGATATCACGTTCCATGCCCTCGCTCGGTCACGTGCTCGTTCGTGAAACACCCGAAATGTACAACACTATCGTAAAGCCCTATATTCAGTCCATTGTGGATAGCGGGAGTCTCTCCTGGATTAAGAATGTGAGTGTGTGTAAAACATAGAGTCTGAGCAAGTATCTTATTTTGTTCTAACTCATTGAGCTTCATGCTTTTCTTTGTGTAGTTGGTCGAAGTGAAAAAGGAAAAAGAACGCTTGCTGGTCAACAATGATGACTTCATCATCAATATAGACACTAAGTGGAGAACCCACCCTCCTCCACTAACCACACCACGGGAACAGTGGCTCAATCATCCTTCAACGTCAGATTTGTACTGTCTGGGTATTGCCAAACAATACGACATCACATGCCTTCGTGATTTGAGAAAGGAACATGTGCCAATGTTGAAAGAAATGGAGAACGAGGGATTAAATGCCATCAAGACAGTCTACGGCGTGGACAAAGATCAGATACGCACATTCGTGCACTATCAACCCCAATTTTATCACTTTCATGTGCATTTCACTCGTTTGGAAAATGAAGTAGGTTGTGCTGTGGAACGTGGGCATTTGATGAGTGATATTCTTCAGAATTTGGAGATGGATTCTGATTATTATTGCAAAAGGATGATCACGTATAAGCTGAAGAAGGGAGCGCCTCTTCAGAATTTGATTGAGAATCACTCTAAGGAGAGCTAGGCTCATGCTGAATAGATATGGCGAAAGAATGCGTACACAATATTACATCTGAGAAAGTACTCCTATGAGTCTAGGTAATAGAGCATTCTTTCTTCTAATCATCTGTATCCGATTTCTTTGTACATTTTTCTCGGAAGTCCATCTTCTTGCTTAATTTTTTGCCGAGCAATAAGACTGTACTCTGCTATCTGGTCAATAGTGTTCCAAGTGTATGAGGGAGGGCAGAACATTCCATCGTCATCGCACTGCCCAAGTTCTCTAAATATAGCTTTCACACTAGTTGCAATGCAAATACTGGACAAGGCATCCATGCCCGAACCAACCATTGCAGTGTAGGCAGCTGCATAGGCCTCATTTGCTTTGCTTTTTGCTTCACTACTGTAACCAGAAGATGATGTCGGAGACGGCATGATGTACCCAGTGGAAGGACGCAGCAATGGGTCACATCCGCCAAATGGATCGTTGTAGTCATATTCATATTCTAACAACATTCCATCACCATTGTCAACATGAATTCCCTCTTGAATAGTATCTTTGATTGCCCAAACATCCTTTTCACCAAGCACACCTCTAGATTTTGGAAGAGAATTGGCCTGCAGCAAGGCTAGATGAGTTCTAATGTCCATGGTCACTGCTGCTGATAATTTACTTCCCTCCAAAATATAATGAAGTTTGTTTCCCCATTCATCAGCTCTTTCTCTCGAGAGTAAAAATCTCCCATCATCGTCACCATCATCTGGATTTAGTTTGGTGTTCAAATTCAACCCCAGAAAAGAGAATCGATTGCGAGTAATAGAAAGTGATTCCATAGTTTTGGAACCCTGTTCACACCCAAAATCAATGCTAGTGTGCAGCATTGGACCCCCATACTTGTCGTCCTCTCCATCATTATTTTGAGAAATACGTGACATCAGTTGTAATGCACTGGCAAGAATCTGCTCGTAGTCATCCATGGATGGTCCCAAGAAAAGAAGAGCATTTTGCAGCGATGATACAGTTTCGGACGACAGTCTTCTTTGCCGCTGCTGCCGATCCGATCCTTGGTCAAAAGAACTTTTCTTGTCGAAGAATGCAATGTGCTGCGGGGGAGGTATTGGTGAGCAGCGTTCCTCCAACTGCGAAATAACATCTCGGGTACAAAGTGCCATTGCTGCTGCTAATGCTTCATTGGTATCGCCAACAACAATCATGGATCTCCTTCTATTGTCTGCATGAGAGTACAGAGGGCCATTACGCGTTGGCAACAATAATTGCGTAGGGGGTGGCACAAATGCAGATGACGTGCATAGCAATAAGAATGTGATTACCATCATCTTTAATATATGAATCGATTCTATCTTCCAGCTGTGAGCTCTCTGCTCTCTGGTTAACACCGACCCATTCTTTCAATAGATAAATTGCCAGGAACTATGTATCTAGTGCCAGCCAATGTAATGATAGGAAAGTAGGGGGTACAATATCGTTCATTGTGGTGAGAGGTGTGAGGTGAATCTGATGTTTGCTTTGTCACCCAGTCAAGAGAGTCTCTACGTACGTAGGAATAGTACAATCAAAGGATACCCTTTTGCTCTTGCATCTTCTGGACGGATCCTGATCAATCAATCAATGCAAAGACACTTCAAAGCATGACCAGTTGGAGTATTCATGTGTAAGGTTCTTGGGTGCTTGGTAATAATGTGAAGTGTCTTGGTTGATTATTCGATCTCTATCTACCTGCCAATCCTCTCATAAAAAAGAATAAACAACACAACGAAACAACTCAAGTTAACACAACGAACAATACAAAAAGATGAAGCTTTCTCTATTCGTGACTCTAGCAACTTTGGCTGTGGCTCCAGCAGCTGCAGGACCAACCAAAGGCCGGGAACTCAAAGGAGGTCCAGGTGGTGACCGGAAACGAGGTGGTGGTGGTGGTGGCGATTGGAAAGGTCAAAACTCCAAAGGGCAAGATACCAAGGGTAGAAATAACAAGAATACTCCTAGCCCTTCCCCTTATAAGTCAAAAGGAAGAGACCAACCTGGCAGAAGCTCCTGTACATATGCTCCCAACTATGCATGTTATAAATCTGGTTGGGCATCATGCTGTGGCAGCCCTGGAGGCTGCCCTTCTGATCCACCATGTGATGTAAATAACAAGAAGACTACTCCCAGCCCCACCCCTTACAAGTCAAGAAAGAGTACGCCCATCCCAACTGATTCAAATACCAATGTATGCATCCTAGATGGAAGCCCAAGGTCTGATCGTGGTGGTCAACGTTACCGTTTCAATCTCGTGAAGTCAAACGCAAGGTGTACTGACGAAGATGGTCAGTATTATGAGTATGGTCAGATCGACGATATTGATGACTTTGGCAAGTGCGCTGATGCTTGTGTCCAAGATGTAAACTCTGACCTCCTCGTCAGCTTCAGAGGGATCGACTTTGACTGTGAAAGGTCCACTTGTCACTGTTTGTTCGACGAAGGTACATCGATAAGTCAAGAATTTGAAAGTACGAGCCGTGATGGGTATCTTACCGGATATGGCTCAATTGTTGGAGCAAGGAACACCAGGAGCTCGATCCAAATCTACTGTGGCAAACTTGTTGGAGCCGAGTTCATGGGAGCTAATGAGTTCTTAAATGCGGATGTAACTGAACTTTGGGATACTGCTGCTGATGAAGTCGAGTTCAATGACGAAGATGAGGATGCTGAGACAGAAGATGAAGATTCTAAGATCAGCTGGGACGATGTTAAGAACAACACAACCCATATTTTTGAAGTATTCTTAATTATGTCCTGATTGTGTCCAATATCAGCAAGCTCTACATAGGAATTCTTACTTTGGCGCGCCATTAGTAAGCTTGTAAGATCAATGGGCCCCCTGCCCTAAACGAATCAGGAGGGAGGACATTGTAAGTAGGACCATACTAGTTCCTACAGGTGCGCTTATG